>RXPK01000247.1:2141228-2270811 GCA_004143645.1 Protaetia brevitarsis | reverse complement strand
ATGAGTCCTTAATATGTAGGTTTTAAGTACCAATAACCTGTATAATATACTTATATAAAATCAATGGCCAAGGAGTAAGGAAAAACCTTACTCTGGGAGAATCTGGGAAGAAGTCCCAGACCTTATTACTGATAGCCGAGCAAAATTAATATATATCCCTCCTAAGTGGTAAGAAGCAGCTTCCCACGTTTCCTTAAATTCCCGACAGCCTTGCCGTCTTCTTTTAGCTGCTCCCTTTTCTACACTTTGAAAGTGACAACAGGAAAAGTAATGGACCTAAAAAACAAACAAAACAACAGCAGTGCCTAGGCTGATACTTAACAATAACCTAATCGTAATTATACCAACCAATAGTAAATTAATGGTGTATGGTGTCCCAGAGGATTAGTGTGTGTAATTGAAAAATTAAAAGCGAAAATTCGTATTCAATCCTATTTTAACGAATTTTTCCTAGTAAAAAATTAAAAATCTATATTTAAATATTTAGATATGTATACCCTATCCATGCTAAAACTACAGTTTAACACTAATTCCGACCACTAAAGGAAAAAATAATAATAGTATTCATAAACACGATACTATCCTACTAACTATCTAAATATCATGTCGTAACCTATCTACAGTCAACAAATATCTCGTGACGTAGTGAGTCATTGTGCCAACATTGTAACTGGAGTGGGGAGCGTATACGATGGCCGGTTTATATATTTATTTTTATTTTATTATATATGCTTCAGCTCCGCCCTTTTGCCACGCACAACTGTAACGAGCCGGAGTCTTTTAGGAACATTACTAAAAAAATTCCCACACTTGACCGACCATTAACTCTAATATCTGTTTCTCTTCGTGGCCAAGTTAACCCGTTTAGCTAATGCCTAATTTCCGTCCGTGATCGTTCACTGAGAGACTCACAATAGTGAGTGGACATTAAAATAAGACATGCCTCGCTGTATCTACCCCCACCACACTCACAATGCATTGAACCCTAGTCCAAAAAAGTTTACACACCCCTCACGTAATATAACGTTACTATTTTAAATTCCTAATGCCTCTAAAACAAATAAATTATCAGTCTATAATTCCCACTCGCGCCTAATATAAATAACGTACTGCCTGATTTATTGCAAATAATTCTGCCTGAAAATATGATTAAGTTAAACGTATTGATATATAGTTATTAATACGCCAATATTAATAAACAACAAGATCCCTTCGCCCAGCCATAAAAATATCTAAATATTCTTCAAAAGTGCCTAATTCCGCGAGATGAATTGAATCCCCTATATCTACTCGCTTTTCTAAATACGCCAATTCTAATGTATTCACGTTAACGTAATTAAACCCTCACACCCTATTTTATTCGCATCCTTACGAAATTTAAGTTTTCTAAATCTACTGGTAACATATCCGAAATAACGCACGCCGCATCAGCCGAAATAGATGAATACGCGTTCGCGGCACTAACCATTAACAATCTTTGCACCCCGATGAACTATTTTGTTCCCTGAATTTGCTTTGAATCGCCAGTATAACTCATTGTAAGTTTGAGTTTATAAAGAAATAATATGGAATCATCTTCTAGTAATCAGATAATCAGATATTTTCCTTGAGTGTCGTATTATTGTTTATTTAACACTATTAATCAAGTAAAATATGCAAAAATTATTATTACTTTATCAGGTTCGAAATTTTCTCAAAAAAAAAAATATCAAGAAATACCACCATCGTCGCATAAAATAAGTAGTCTTTCCCCAAATGGCAGCCCTTTACGCGGAGCAATAAGAAAACTTCACGACGCGCAAGCCTCCAGACGTCAATTTCGAAAGGTAGTAAAATTTCCCCATGCATAATGAAGACAAGGGAACCCCATTTATGCGAAAGTGCGGGTCGTTTTAAAGTCGAACTGAACTGAATTAATTATAAGTTAGACGTGTCTTCTTATTCCTCGCATACATACGAAACTACCAGTGCTAGAGTTTTGGACAATTTTTTTTCTTTTTTGTCGACGATCATACGGGTGGCCTTTTATTCCATTTTTTGCCAATAATTTCATCCACGTCCAGGGACGCACTCCGGGCTATTTTACTCGCCTGTTCGTACAAAGGAAGCGCTCTTGAAAAAATAAATGGAGCTTTCGCTAGTATTTAACTTTCGGCGTCTCAAATTTATACTTCTGAGGGCGGCTTGTATTCGCTTCACGTTCCGGCTCTAGTAACTTAGCCGCGTTTACCGTCGTTCTTTCTGCTGAGAAACTATTTTTTCTCCGAAGATTCTTAGGATGGTAGGAGGTATTACTGTAATCCTAAGTTATCGGACATAAATCGATATATTTCCGGGCAAGTTTATTTATTATTATTTATTGTGGCAAGTGAGATTTATACGTCCCGGAATATATCTAGCGTGTTCGAATTCCTTTTAACCGCGAAGCTTAGCTGAATTAACTATGATGAAATATATTTTGCTTCATACAATACTTTAACTATTCTTTTAAAAATAAAAACTGTCTTATATTCCTTGTTTTGTTTGAAAATATGTCTGTAAAACTGTATCTATTTGTTTCCTGTTATTTTTACATCCAAGAAAGAGTTTAGCAAATTCATTTATATGAATGTGCACTCAACTGGCAAAATTTCGTTCTGAAAAATATTTTCATTTGTAGTTCATCTTTTAATAATTATAAAGCCTTCAAAAAATCAATCGCCCGTTTCACGTTCACGATAAAATAAATTGTATTCATTTGTCAATCACATTTAGAATTATAATTAATAATTATAAACGTAATTTTTAATTAATTAAGGGCCATTCTTAACATGCATGTACAATTGCCGACATTATTATTTAGCACTCGAAAGATTGACTCGACGCTTTGATGGTGCTAAATATTAATGTCGTGACTGTACATATACAATTGCTTCCTAAAACATATCTGTTTGTAATGTCAAATGCTGTTTTTTGCATTCATTTTAATGGCATATGAGCGCGATTTTCTGTACTCATGATCCCTTCTTTGACTGACCGCCAGACAGCATTCAGCTTGTGGAAAACTCGTGAAAATTGACAAAGATTCATAACCTGCAAATTTTGGCATACTTATTTCGGCCCAGAACTGGAATTTGTGGGTAAAAGAATTATATCAATAATTCCTGACAAAGGAATAACGACAGATAGTTTGTTTGGGGTAGTTTAGCTTCCTGCATTCTTGATTGATATTTCCACACTGCTTTATATCAGGCTAATTTACAAGCGAGGAACGAAAACCCTGACAGCTATTACTACAGAATCTCTTTTATTGTATTGTCCAGGCAAAGCTAGATAATCCAAAAAGACCCTGATTCACATGCTACTCCTATCTGAAATAGGCATGAGACTTATTTCTTGCATGAGAAAATCTAGATGACTAGAACGCACTGCGATTTTGAAAGCCCGATAATCTGGTAATACTTCCTCGATTACTGCACTGTTTATGTCCCATGTAATTTTCTGCACGTTTTTTATGTATGGTATATTTGCTCATCGCCGCTAAAAATAACTACTACTTTATTTTGCACATTTCACCCTACTGTATATGTAAACTCACCTCACTTTTTAATCAAAATGCGCGTCTTTTGGCTAATTAGATTAACAATTCTAGCTTATTCACGTAACTTCGTTACTCGTAGAACAATTTCATTTATTTTGGCATCTGTGAAATTATTAAGCAACAAAAAACATAACCTTTTTCACCACCTGCTAGTGTTACAGCTCCAAGTACCTACATAAATACCCGCCATCTGTGATTAAATTACCCCAATTTTACGGGCATCATAATTAAAAATTACCCGATTTTTATCCTCCTTGTTTTGAGGCGATTGTTGATTGTTCTAAATTGCTAAGGATTTAGGTGAACATTTGTATCGTATATTTTCAAAACCAGACACATCCAAAATTAAACATTTTCTCTAAATGTTCATAATAACTATAAACGAACTCAATATGACTAAAATATAATTTTGGATCTGGAATTTACATTGGAGTAGATGCTGATTTATTGTCTTTATTTTTTCCTGAAATTAAATAGAAAGTTTGAATTATCCGCTCTAAATCTAGTCTATGCTATCTAAGCTTTTCATACCATGACTCCAGGTTAGAATAAAGCAATCCCATTTTATAATGACATAATATAAAATTATAAATCGCAAAAAAAACCTTAGCAGTGCAGAATATCAACGGATTTACAGGTTGTATGTTTTATACCACATAGGATAGAATATAATTCATTTATCAACAAAAGCAATAAAAGTTCCTAAATGTTTATAAATACCGCGAAATTTAAAATCCTTTCAAATTAATTGGTAAATTGGTGATCTGTTGAAGTTACCCGAATTACCCGATTTAGGAGAACAAGTAACGCACCAATGGCTCAAGTTGATTTATTGAACAACGCACTTTCGGGTAATTAACCCGCCATCTGGCAATACTGCCTGTCAACACGTGTAGTAAACTTATTTTAACGTATTTTATTTTGCAGTGCCATCTGTGTTTGAAGGAATTGGTTTCGCTACAATGAACAAAATTTTATTTAAAAAACATTTAATTTGTAATTCACTAGGTATCGAAAATCCGCTTCCGCAGTCCGTTCAGAATCATTTGTAGTTGGTTTGAAGTGATATTTCCTTTCGTTTGTAGTTGAAAGATAAACAAATGGCCGACAATTTAAACAATTGTCTAAAAGTATTACAAACCACAGTGTGTAAAGGCCGTTTTACACTAGCTATTTATTGCGCAATTTTATTGGCCATTAAAAATTTTACGTGTATAACACGGATTAAATACCTGTTTACACGTAAAATTTTTAAATTGGCCGATAAATTGGCGCAATAAATAGCTAGGTGTAAAACGGCTTTAAAAAAAAAACATAAGAATACGTCAAAGATTCAACAAACAATATACGCTACAGTGAGGTCGTAAATTGTTTGTAATATTTAAAAAATTTTAGTGCTGAGATAAATTTAATAGGAATAAATAAAACTGAATACTTTTTTTTGATGTAAGTTCAAATACCTTAAGATGCAAGTTTTCGACTTTTACATATGGGAGCAATGGAGAATATATCTAAGCAGGAAGTTTTAAAACACACCAAACATCCTGGTTTCTGGAAAGATAAATATTCATATACGTAAAAGCTTCTGTGGTTTATGCTGCAGATGCCTCCAATGTGAAAACTTAAAATACAGTGCTATGAAAAGAAAATTGATGTACCCTAATATTGCTCCATTAGTAGGTTCTTGTTTATCATGTATATCAATAATCTTCGTGGGGACTGAAATCTATACTTACAAATTTTAATTGCAAAATATATCAACATCGAAAATTCAACACGTCCGGATACTAAATAGAATGTGCCATGACTCACTCAGAATAACTAGTTGCCGAGAAAGTTAGTTTAATATATTATGGATAATATAGCGCTAATGCACATCTCGCATATGTGTCATGCAACAACCCCCCCCCCCTCCATCCAAGTAATATCCCCACACACTGTATGAACACGTTAGGAGTACACAATTACGGTCCTTTATGTACTTTAGAAAAACTCGTACGGAGTTTGGTATGCTTGCACGTAACGAATTAATTTTCCCGAAGGTACTCTATTAACCTTAGCAGACTACAGCCACAGCTACAGGTCTAGTGATCCAGTTAATTTGTTTTAAAGGTAGGTGCTCCGTCTGCATTTACATCAAGTATTGATTGTATGTCTAGTTTCGAGCTAATTGAGAGGTTACAGCTAATAGCAGGCATCCTCAACTGAAAATAGTTTAGAGAAAATAAACGATGATTCATCTATATTAAAGTTAAACCGACTATCTTAAGCTATAAGTAACAATATATTTTGAAGGTAATCCTACGATTAGGCCACAAGTTATATAATGGAACGCGATGTAACAGAGATTCAAAATGATTGTCAATTCCGCGCCTATAGATAGTAACAGGGTGTAGGTATATGCCGCGTGTTTGTAAATGAAACGGATCTGTCATAAATAAGTGAAAACGTACCTATATTTGAACTCGCATTATATAAACGACTATGGATTGGTGTTCTGCTTGTAAAAATGAAATGTAATTAATTTAACTTTACTAAATTTATGATTTTACAATTCAGTACTAACTGGTGTTTAACTAAATTTATTTATTACTTTAAATTATAACATACAATTAGTATAATTATAAGTGACAAAACTGCACCTCTCAGTTCTTCTATTATTTGCATGCGGTTTCTATAGATCCTATTTTTTTAGATAGCCGAACATGAAGTAATCTAATGGGGTTAGATCAAGCGATCTTGGTGGCCATCTTTGTGCTCTAACGAACCTGTCAGCAAAAAAACTGTTGAATATATTGGCAGGTTGTCGAGCAGTATGTGCTGAAGCATTATCGTGCTGAAAATAACCTGCTTCAAGCTCATTTTCTTGTAACTCTGCAATAAACAATTCCAACATCTGTTGGTAACGTTGGGCTGTTATAGTTTCCTCGAAGAAAATTGGCCCTATTATTCGTTGCTGGACAAAGCTAACCAACTCCAACTTTTACGGGATGCAATTACGTTTCTCGAAATTCGTTGTGGATTTTCTGCAGACCAGACACAATAGTTTTGTAATTAATATAGTCTGTTAGATAAACCGGCTTCATCCGAGAAAAATGATTTGTTTAGCAAATCATCGTCCTTAAATTGTTATTAAACCAATGACAATATTCCAATCGCCTATCGTGATCTAATGGTAATAATTCCTGTACCGTAGAAACTTTATAGGGATGAAAATGTAACTTTCTTTTGACAGCTCATTGCGCTGAAGTGTATGATAAGCCTGCAAATTATAAAATGTAATAAACTATTTGACTTAATGTTAATATTGATTTTTTACCTGTTTGTTGAGCTATTACCACAGATAAATTCCCTTATTTTCTTACAGCATTCAGAAATACTATTGTTGGTGATATTAGATGTAAATATAAACGATTTAAAAAACATTATAAGATAAATAATCGAAAGATACTATAACACGCACGCCAATGTCGCTAAATGTCAAGAAAATTCATTTAATGTATGAAATTTGTATGTAGCTAACTTCGCTCATTAAATTGGTAATAAGTATAGATAAATTTTTCCGGAAAACAGTTTTTTTCTTACGACAATCATTTTGAATCACATGGTACTGTGCTGCTACGCCGTAGCACACAGCCCGGATAAAAAAAATATGTTTTTTTTTTAAATCTAATGCTTTAATTAAATTATTAAAATCCAATTTTAAATATACTAGTGTCATCTATTTTATTACTTTTTAATCATAAGTACATCATTTCTGACTGCAACAGTCTAGAGGACGATCGAGCATTAAAAAAATTGCGAAGATACCCCCTTTATCTTTTAGTATAACCGGAGACGTTCTGGGAGGCTGTTGCTCAATGTTCACAGCTACAATATTCAATGTTAAAGTAATTAATTCAAGTGAAATAGTATGCATGATACTCTAATACATGTATGTATGTATCTATGTAGGTATAAGGGTGGTGTTACACTGCGACCTAGAAGATCTATTGTGTCCCCTATTCTTGCTGCTTTACAGCTGGCCTTCCAATCCTATTCTTTTCAGAAAGTGTAGGATGTCAGAGGGCCCCGTCTAGGTAAGTCTCCCTCTTCGATTTCATATGCTCCCAGGTACAATGCCCTCGAGTTGCACAGTGCTACACAGTTTGAGAGGAGGTGGATGGGTGTTTCATCCTGTTCCCCACAAAATCTACATTCAGGTTCCTTCGCGAATCCAAGCTTACTCAGGTGTCCTTTCAGTTTACAGTGGCCTGAAAGTATTCCTGTTCATTTGCGAACATTGTTCTTACTCAGGTTGATGCATTCTGTAAACCTCTTCTGGTTATAAGTTCCCAGAAGAATTTTACTTTGCCTCATTCCCTGGAGATTCTCCCAGTAACTGGATTTTCTCTGCTCCATTTCTGTTTTTAATTTCTTCAGTATTGTACTGCTACTTAACCCGCAAAAGGGTTCAGGCCCTATAAAAGGCATTCTAGCCCTTTTTTTTGCAAGGTTATCCGTTATTTCGTTTCCTTCCACTCCTGTGTGACCCGGAACCCACAGGAGGGTTACTTTATTTCTTTTGCCTCTAATACATACAAGTGTCACTGTTGTTGAACGGATTTCCACTAGACCCTCCTCTGCCTTCTATTTTCCGTTTGCTAGAGCCGATCTGATGCTTAAATTGCTCTTGTATGTCATGTGTAATAACTATAAAAACATCTTTCACATAAATGATATACATTCCAATAACTTAAAACAGTTAAAGGTATCCCTCTCTGAGCATTTTGACGAGTTTGTTCCCTAAACAGCATTTATTTTTTGTGCTTACCGCTATCTAGGTGTAAGTTAATATACTAATTATTAACATAGTTAGATATAGGTTGATCTACCGCTATTTTATTTATATTTAGTATATTGTACATCATTGGTGACTTTCGCTTTGACTGAGTTGCCTGTAATTGGATTTTATATTCTGTTGGACAAATTATTATTACCAAATTCTTTCTGTGTACCGATTTTTTATGTCCAGCACTTCTTGTCGCCACTAGTAAGTAAATAATTTTATGGGTATTGGTATATCAGAATGGAGATGCAAAGGGTGCATCTGGTGACTGATATAAATTTTCAAAAATCCAATTACAACCGAGCCACTGTAAAGCAAAGATGTGTTTGTATAGTACACACACCCCACTGTAACAAATAGAATCTGATACAATAAGATAAAGGTATTTCAGTAATTTGCTATCTCTACACTGAAACATGGAGTCGACGAATCGAATTGACTATTTGTACATACCTACCTACCACATTTCTTAAAGAGCTGAAAGCAACCTAAAGTTTGACGTTAGAAAATTTCATCGCCAACTGCGATCTTCGACCCTACCCTCCCTTATCTCATGATAAACAACAAAGCGTCGACTTCTCGTCGCAACTTTACGACCCCATAAAACCATTGTATACAAAGCCGGAGAAGCGCCCCGACACTATACGATACGTTAACTTCGACTTCTGTTCCCCGTACTTCATGAGCGGAGTGCACTTACCCTTCCGCGCGTTTAACACACAACGCGTTTGTTGTGTATAGGAGAGCGACCGCATTTATCTTAATCATTTCCATTCAGTGCTTCGTCGCTGTGTTGTCGGTTGATTTCTGCAGTATCAGCTAAAACACAATAGACGAGCGGCACCGTGCGCTATGTGTAACAGTTATAAACTATGCATGCATAAATAATGGGAGGTTCCCGTTGAAACGTTCGGTTAATTAATGTGACGATGAGGCGGTTATACCAGCTACCTCGACCGGCTTTATTCATACAGGATGTATTTGAAACAGCTCGGGGCCTGGGTTAAAACAAAGGAAAGGTTAATAGAGAAATCATTTCTATTTATCGATCTATCCCCATATTGTTTTGTTTATTGTTTATATTATCACGTGCTGTTTCTCGAAAATCAATTTGTATTAAGTTCAAGTTAAACTTACTTAGCATAAATTGTTAATAAATAGCTACAAAAGCCGTCACGTACCGCAGACCAAGAGAGATTCCGCTTTCCGCTCTCCGCCTGGCGCATGAGAGTGTGCTTTCGAGTGTATTTCCGCTTACTACGTTGGAGCGTCGGCCTTCGGCTGCACCTCGCGTAATTTCCGCTTCCCGCTTTTTGTTGCATTAGAGCGTCGGCCTTCGGCTGCACTTCACGTAATTTCCGCTTCCCGCTTTTTGTTGCATTTGCGCGTCAGCCAATGGTTGTTCTTGTGTAGTTTCCATTTGTTTCCGCTTACAACGTTAGAACGTCGGTCTTCGGCTGCACCTCGCACAGTTTCCGCTATCCGCTTTTTATTGCATTAGAGTGTCGGCCTTTGGCTGATTTTGTGTGGTTTCCATTTATGTCCGCTTACAACGTTGGAGCGTCGGCCTTCGGCTGCACTTTGCGTAATGTCCGCTTCCCGCTTTTTGTTGCATTTGCGCGTCAGCCAATGGTTGTTCTTGTGTAGTTTCCATTTGTTTCCGCTTACAACGTTAGAACGTCGGCCTTCGGCTGCACCTCGCACAATTTCCGCTTTCCGCTTTTTATTGCATTAGAGCGTCGGCCAATGGCTGATTTTGTGTGGTTTCCATTTATTTACGCTTACAAAGTTGGAGCGTCGGCCTTCGGCTGCACCTCGCGTAATTTCCGCTTCCCGCTTTTTGTTGCATTTGAGCGTCAGCCAATGGTTGTTCTTGTGTAGTTTCCATTTGTTTCCGCTTACAACGTTAGAACGTCGGCCTTCGGTTGCACCTCGCACAGTTTCCGCTTTCCGCTTTTTATTGCATTAGAGTGTCGGCCTTTGGCTGATTTTGTGTGGTTTCCATTTATGTCCGCTTACAACGTTAGAACGTCGGCCTTCGGCTGCACCTCACACAGTTTCCGCTTTTTATTGCATTAGAGTGTCGGCCTTTGGCTGATTTTGTGTGGTTTCCATTTATGTCCGCTTACAACGTTAGAACGTCGGCCTTCGGTTGCACCTCGCACAGTTTCCGCTTTCCGCTTATTATTGCATTAGAGTGTCGGCCTTTGGCTAATTTTGTGTGGTTTCCATTTAAGTCCACTTACAACGTTAGAACGTCGGCCTTCGGCTGCACCTCGCACAGTTTCCGCTTTCTGCTTTTCATTGCATTAGAGTGTCGGCCTTTTGCTGATTTTGTGTGGTTTTCATTTATTTCCACTTTCAACGTTGGAGCGTCGCCCTTCGGCTGCACCTCGCATATGTATTGTTATGGAGAGAGTATTTAATATTCTACTATTATTTAAAAAGGGAATGTCACTATTTTACTTAATTATATTTTAAAACTTATTAGATATAATAAAAAAAGGATATAATATGTAGCAGCAGACAGCTAGACGATGTCCAAGTGATGTAGGTAATCTCTGCATTTGGCTGGTCCTTCAAGGATTTTTCCTTTAGAATTTTCCCTTCAGGAAGCGAGATGATCAGCAGTGATACACCTACACATCGAAAATGAATATTAGAATTTGAATAGTATAATTTTACAATAGCTACTGACAGATCAAATTTGGATCCACCTTTAATTCGAGTGAACAGTTTTATTTCTTTTACAGAGTATTTATTTCTGTAAATTTTTGTTTAATAATGTTTTTATATGCATTGGCAGTCCATTTGCTTTGATATGTCAACAGACAGACATGGGAATTGCTGGAAATTGGATTCTGTAACAATTCTATGTGTATAATGGTTGCCTACCTTTTGGGGGCATAGTAATGAATTTTAGATTGTTAATTTTTATATAGTAATAAGCGTTTAAAAATTTCAAATGTATTTTTCTAATAATGCAGAGACTCATACCTTTGTTATATAAAAAGTGTAAGGTGATTCCAGATTTTGTAATTTAATTTATTTTCACATCGTTGAAGATCTGACAATCCTGTCGATCACATGGCCATTCTCATATGTAAAACAAATGGAGGCTTCTCATTTTTGGTTATATTAACGGAATTTCTCATAAAAGACAGTTGGACTCCTTGCTTGGAGACAATCGCATGCAAGTCAGTTAAAACATTTTCAATTCGAACCATTCACTAATCGAACTCAGTTCGAGGCAGACATATTTCTGTTTGTTCTCTTGAAATTTAACGGCTTTTTCGATAAAATCCAATTTTATCCCAAATTTCAATCTAAAAATAATTGTTAATTGTTAAACAAAGTTTTTCACATAAATCTTATTCCAAATTACACACGATTTTGGGTAATTTTTCTTCAACGACGACTTTTCCGAGTAATGTTCCTGTCCTGAGCGACCCATCCTCTCTGATCTGAAGTACCTATCTTCGATGTACCCGAACCAGGGCCCATATACGACTTGAACAGTCCTGACCACCGATGATCGCAGAATTCGGCTCTGTAAAAAGGTACTCCTCGTTAAATCTACCTAAAAAAATAAATGTATTATTTCAATTCTAATCTAAATTGAACTGTACTTATAAGAAATTTTATTTTAATCCGTTCTGAAAAATTGAGGTTAGAAAATCGTTTGTAACATAGCTAAACGATCTCCAGTCACTATGGGGAAATTTGTGTAATTAGGTTTATAAGTATTTGTTATGTTTTTACGTTACGAACCAATATCCAGTGATTTACCATCAAGGTTGGCTACTCTGTTCACACGTTTATTCAAATCTAATATAACTCCATTTGAACGGTCAGAAAACGCGGGATTTTTAAAATTTATTTCAAACGTATTTAAGTAAGAAACTATGAATTTGAATCGCAAAAGGTGGAATCACTTAATGAAACTTTAGTGTTATTAATTAAACGAACTCACGAACTTACCTGAGATTATTATCCATAGATTTATGTCTGATATTAGACAAGTCACATTTTGAATTTGATTTAAGTTAACAAAAATCACTTTTATCCACTATTGAATGTTTTAATTTTACTTAATGGTTTAAAGCTATTGAAGGCATAACATTATCATGCCTATGAGAACACTTAAACTGCTCTTAAATATTAAATTTGAGGGAGAGCACAATTGACAACATCATCCCACCACATCTCTATGCGTACTGAGTTAAATATAAGAGAGTTAACGAGCCATTCAATATTTTTTTTATGTCACCGCCCCTCGATCGGAAATTTCATGCCTTGCATGCCATCTGGCTGGTGAGATAGAACACTTCTAAATCAAAGTTATAAAAAATAGATGACACTGGCATATATAAAACTTGATTTTTTTTAATTCAATTAATGTATTTCTTTTAAAATTTATTTTTTTAATCCGGGCTGTATGCTACTGTGTAGCGTAACAGTATATTGGTATAATATTTGATACTACTGTGACACATACTAGGTTTGTTCTTTTTAGCTGAACTAGTGCTGAACTGTAGTAGAACCAAAAAGAGCAGAACTAGAATTGAGCTAGGACAGCGGTGGTACACTTTGCACTGTTAACAAAAACGCATTCGGTAATAAATATGACGCTCCATAATATTCAAGAATTTTTTAAAATATTTATGCGTGAAGAACTTGTGTTTTTATTAAGAGTTTAAATAACGTTGTATTTCTGCTAATAAAGAAGTATATTTTATAACACTGCAAGTGTTTCGTGTAAAATCCAGATGAGAGAACTTACAATATGGTATGTACGTACTATCCCAGGTAGCAGAATGACATAAAATGACGCTTAATAGGCGTTAATATATATTACGTCTATTAAATATTAATGTACGTCACTCTGTTACACTTGGATGTATAACAATTAAAATATTAGGGAATAAAGCATTAGTGATTTCATTAATTAATTTTAAAAAATTAATTTTACCTTACCTATATTTATTTGCTTTTCAGGCTTATAAATTTCGATTGATCGATTGTAATCTGAATTTAAGCTTAAATACAGATAATTGTGGAATTTTTTTCTTTCCAGTTTTTCACCTGTTTTTGCAAAGTTCTTTTTTGAATTCACGCCTCCATTTCATGCGCTGTAAGTGCTGCCGCAGGCGACCTAAAGGCAACTAAAACTTTATGGAGATTTTCTTGCGTAGTAGCGACGTATCTTTATTATCTATGAATACACGTAAGAAAGGTAAAGAGGAAGGAGAAATGAACAGTAGAATTGAAAGTGCCATAAAATCACATTACGCAATTAACAATGTTTTTATAAGAAAGAAGGATATTTCAAAGAAAACAAGAATAACACAATATTCAAACCTTTACTGACACACGGCTGCGAAAGTTAAAAGGCTCTTAAATGAACAAACAATGTGCAAAATACGAGCGTTAGAGTATGGCCATGTTGAACAAAGGAATATTGCTTGGAGTGATATAGATTTTATAGAAGTCTAGAGAAAAATCTAAACGTACCTAGATGTTCCGTCGTTGTGTGATAAGATTTTTATGTAGATGCCGAGAACTATCCGTCTGGTAAATATAATAGATTACTGTAAGTGATGAATGGAGTTCGGTCAGGGGTTCGACCTTATCGAACGCAAGTTGACCGCAAACAAATTGAAACATGGGCTTTAGATTAACTCGAGTGAGTTATTTCTGTCGGCCGTGTAAAAGATTGATATCCAAGTCCTTGTTACGAGATTAGGAAGTGACATTGGGATAAAATGTCGATCAATAGAACCTTTGGCTTAAACATATTTTTTTTCGGTAGGTTTTTTTTCAATCTATAATATAATGGAGCCTGCATCGCTTTGTAGTAGTGTTGGGCAAGGTAGAAGCGATTAAATTTCTACAGCGACTAGATATACTTGTTTCTATTCGTGTCATGAGTGGGGAGTAGTGTTGGCCAACAGCTCCGAAAGTCGACAAAAGACGAGTATGTCTAATCGCTGTAGAGATTTAATCGTTTTACCTAACTTGCCCAACACTGATCTGAAGGCATTTCTGGTTTCGATCCTTTAACGACTTTGATACTACTCTGACCAAGTGGCTAGGAGTAGTTCAAGGATACAGTTTTAACACAATGATGTTTCCAATTCACATTATAATAATAATAATAATAATAATAATAATAATAATAATAATAGAATTTTATTGTCCAACAGATTACAATCCATACAAAGGACAAAATTATAAATACAATGTGCAGACAGCAAATAACATAAAGAAAATTGGAAAAAAAGCAAATGTATCTTAACATACTAAATTACATACTAATAAAAAAAAATAATACATAAACCAAAATTAATCCAAATATATTCTACATGCATCGGTTATTTCAAGTAGTGAACTGTAGTTTATATCGCTGTGGTGTGAAATAATATTAAAATTACGCGTCATAACTAATAGCGGTGAATGAAACGCAGAGTTAATTGTAGCAGTTGGTATATAAAATTTGGAACTGAGTCGCGCAGAAGTTCGTGGTATCAAGAATTGTAATTGTGACATCAGGTAAGCACAATCAATGTTGTTGTGTATAAGATTATATAAAAATTTTATGCTGATAATTTTCCGTCGCATTTCCAGAGATTCAAAATTGAATGTTTGGAGCAGTACATCATAATCAAATCCCCTACAGGGGTAAATGCCCTCATGCCGATAAAATAAGTATTTAAGGAACTTACGTTGAATTTTTTCGATCGGTACGATATGGCTTCTATAAAATGAATTCCAAACTAAACACGCATATTCTAGCTTACTTCTCACATAGGTACAAAATAAAGCTATAGCGGTCTCAATTTTAAACATGCAAATTTCGTATTACAAAGCCTAGCGTTTTTAAGGCTGATGATGTTATATGGTTCATGTAAGACACAAAACTGAGGGAGGGATCAAAATACACACGCAGGTCTTTAATGGCAGAACTGCGAGCAAGCGGGAAATCACCAAGAACATAAGTAAAATCAATGGGATTTCTTTTTCTTGTGTACGACATAACAGTATATTTCGAAACATTCAACTCGAGTTTGTTGTGAGTACACCATTCGACGATGTTGTGTGAAAGAATAAACAGTAATGGTCCTAGATTCGATCCTTGAGGTACTCTAGATACAGCCGTGTAACATTTCGGCGAAAAAACGTTGTAAATGACGTACTGCGTTCGGTCCAAAAAGTAAGAGGCAAAAAACTGTCTTAGCTGGTCGCTAAAGCCAAATTTTTCAAGTTTTTTAACTAAGATGGTATGATTTATTTTATCAAATGCCTTTGAGATATCCGTGTAAACAGCATCAACTTGACCACGTGAATTCAAAACACTCGAAATGGATTGCGTAAAGTATGTCAAGTTTGTCACAGTTGATCTTTTTTCCATAAAACCATGTTGATCTGGCGAAATAAAGTTAACCCGCGGATATATGCATGAATATAACACTATTTCAAAGGCTTTCGCAAAGTTATTCAAGAGTGAAACAGGTCTGTAGTTGGTTATTATCAATATTTAAACCAGAAAAAAAAAAGAAATTACAGTAGCTTGCCGTTCTAAGGGAACATCATTACACTGTGATACGTTACTATTGGAAACTGTCTTATTTTTAGAGTTTAAGATATAAATACATTAATAAATTCGCTAGATTTACGCCAAATTTATTAATGTTAAACCACTGGTTTATGTCATCCAGAAGCTCCTTTGCGCTTTTCCAAACTTCTTTTGTATTTGTACCAGTTACCACGGCAGAGGTGCGATCCGCACAAATGATTAATAAAGAATAATTTATAAAATTATCCCCAAATGGAGCCTTGGGGCACTTCCATTGTAATAGGTAAACGATGACGATTTGCGGAGAAAATTGCAAACGATAGCGCTGTAACAATAATATTGCAAATACGTACAAAGAAAATGATAACATGAAATAAACGGTTTGACGCCGATGATTCTAATCGCTTATAGGATAAAACAAATGTTAGTAACTAAGGAAATTCGCATTTTAAACAGTTAACCAATGTTTAATCATTATTAAACTAATGAACTCGCCTTCCAATAACGGGCGGAAATAAATTAACAAAGTCGTGCGAATGTACAATTGCGTTGTGCGTGACTTTTAATTCGTGACAGGGTAATTAAAAGTGACAACAAACTGAAGCATCTACTTTGACGTGCCATTTTGAAACTTCATAAAAATAAAATTGAATCAGATTTCTTCATTTTTCGAATTAGTTACTGTTAAATATCTTTTTAATGACAAAGGAATAAAAACTTGAAATTTGGTACGCATGTGTAATTTGATATACCCTCTAAGAATAGTTATAAAAAAATTAGGGTTACCATTTAAAAAAATTGTCGATGACGTCATATCTCAAATTTGGGACGCGCTGTATAAAATTTTCTCAGATGATAAAGTGGGCAATTTAAAATACTAATCGACGTGTCCGAGCATATTTCCGGAGGAAATACTGTCTTCGCTTTACTGAGTTTATTCCAGATTACAGACTCACACTGTAGATGTCACCACCAGCATTTTCTGTTGTTGTGCATTTGTAGTGGTAATATATTATTATATATTATAAACTCTCAAATGAGGACTGCAAAATCTGAACATATGATTGCTCTCTGTCTTGGCGACGAGACAGTAGATGATCCAAAAACTGTGGCCGATGCATTTAATAATCATTTTAATAGTGTAGCTAATAAATTAATCAATGGAGCGGCTAAAACTGATACCATTTCAGTTCCAGTACAGACGAATACATTTTTTGTAAGTCCAACAACTGAGGGCGAAGTAGTTTCAATAATCAAAAAATTTGAAAAGCACACATTCATCTGGTGATGATAACATCAATAGTGTTTTACTTAAATCTTGCGCTGGTGAAATAGCATCATCCTTAACAAATTTAATCAACAAATCTTTTCATGATGGAACGTTTATTGAATGTTTAAAAATTGCTAAAGTGATTCCTATATATAGAAAAGGTTCACGTCACTCTATTGATAATTATCGTCCAATATCGATATTAAGTACCTTTTCAAAAATTATAGTGAAATTGATGGCCACCAGATTAATTAGCTATCTCAATAAATATAACTTACTAAATTCTAATCAATTTGGCTTCAGGAAGAATACAAATACTACATCGGCTATACTTAAATTTTGTAGTATATTATATAATAGACTGGAAGACCGTCAATCATATGTAGGTTGCTTTCTTGATTTAAGTAAAGCTTTTGATCTGGTGAACCATAAAATTCTATTTCAGAAATTAGAGTGCTACGAAATTAGGGGCAAAGCCCTTGATTGGTTCTGTGAATATCTCACAAGCAGATTGCAGTATGTCGACATAAACCGGAGTAAATCTCATTATTTGGCAGTTCACCGTGGTGTTCCACAAGGCAGTGTCCTCGGACCTTTGCTTTATCTTATTTACGTCAATGATTTTCCGTTGAGTGATGCAGTGATGTTTGCGGATGATACTTCTTTCATTGTATCCAGCAGCAATATAAGTCAAGCTAGAACAACCCTAAATAACATCTTAACTACAATCAGTGAATATTTCAAACAAAATGACTTGCATTTAAATACTAGTAAAACTGTATTCATGGAATTTAAATTAAATGCTCTTGACCGTGAGTATTCTCATTATATGAAGGTGGATAGAAAAAGTATAGCACAGGTAGACTCTGTAAAATGCTTGGGTATTACGTTGGAAACAGGTTGTGATTGGGAGGGGCCACATCGATGAGCTGTGTAAGAGGTTGGGCAACGTCTGTTTTTTGTTAACGAAACTAAGAGGCCAAGTTGGTCTCGAGGTTTTACGTATGTGCTATTTTGCTCATTTCCAGTCTGTGGTTACACATGGGTTGCTAGTTTGGGGCGCTTCACGTGATATTGAGCGTGTATTTAAGCTACAAAAGCGCGCAATTCGCGTACTGGCAGATGTTTCGTCTAGAACAAGCTGCCGACAATTATTTAAAGATCTGCAAATTATAACGTTGCCCGGAATATACATACTGCATCTACTTTTGTTTGCAAAAGAAAATTATAATTGTATTCCCAGATTGACACAGCATCACTCTTATAATACTAGGCATTCGAATGTGATGGAGATCCCACTATATAGGTTAACTTTTACTCAACGACGTCATTATTACTTAGCAATCAAAGCCATTAATAAATTGCCCAATAGCTTCAAGCAGTTGCCACTGCAGTTATTTAAAAACAGACTAAAAAAGATGCTGCTTGATAAGAGTTACTATTCATTAAATGAATACATGAATGATATAAATTCTTAGGATAACTTTATTGTACTTATGCTAGATTTTAAATTCGATATTATTTATTTTACTGTTTTTTGTAACCTTTTTATATTGTAACTACAGGACGTCTCCTATGCTGCAGATGCAGTCTAAAGGATAAAATAAAATTATTATTATTATTATTATATTTCCATAAGAGAATACTTGTGGTGCCATCTATAGTACGCCAGTGGAACATTTCTTTGACCATATGTATACTAGTATAATATTTTGGTAGTATTCATTAGATTTTATTTCAGTTGTATAGCTTTAGGGACACTTTTTTAATGGTTTATCGGAGTAGAGAATTGTGGTATTTTGTTTTCGACACATAGAAAATGTATCTCCACCGACGCGACGGCACGGGTAAAACCTTTTTTTGTCGACTAAAAGGGTCGAGATAAACTCCCCAAAATACCTTCAGAATAATAGTGCCATTAAAACTTCCTTAGTGCGTTTTTTTTTTCCGTTTCTTTTTCCCTTCTTTAATTCATCTTCTCCTTTGTATACTCCTAGTAGGTTAGTACGTTCTCTTCATCCTCGCGAATTCCTAATGATGTGCGACAAATTTATCGTCCGACTTGTAACGTAATGCCGGAGCTTTTAAGGAAGCGCTGCGCGAGACATATATTTATAGCCGGTTCATATATACTGCTTAGGTGGGTGCTTATCTTGTACACACTTTCTTGTTCGTCGCGATTTTTCTCAGTCTTCTGTTTTCTTATCTCGGAGCGCCTCTCGATTTTTTTTTTTTTTGGTTCTCTGTTGCTTGCGATATATGCATTGTACGTGTGTATGTGCTTGTTGTGGATTTTTCAATTTCTCCTTTCCTTCTTCGGTGATAAAACGCCAGGCTGATATAAAACGAAGAAAGACAATGGGCGTATAAGGATAAAAAGGGATTTATGTTTTACGGACACTGTCTGCCGATCAAATAAAGGTTTATTACTGTGAAATTCTTATAGCTGTTGCATTTGTTTTAGTAGCATCAATTCTTTTCTTTATTTTTATAAACAATAACGCATTTAAGCAGGGTAAATAAGAAACCATTGTAGATGGAGTTGTCACTCTGGTATTGAGTTTACTTTGGTAATATTCCGTGAAAGCTCAAAGAAGCCAATAGGGTGGTTGCATGTGAGAGATAATGGTTACATAAATATATTACGTAGACTGCTTTGTGGATAAACAAGTGACAGGCATCCCCTATGTACTCAGGAGCGTCTGCTGCACATAGATAGCAGTTAAATAAGCACATACAGTAAGCGCTGAGGTTGAATATACTACAGAGTTGGGTAAAGTTTATTCATTCAGTCATAATAAAAATAAGCGAATAACTGCGTTATTCTTATTCACAGATCATAGATGAATTTGTTATTCATTATTGTAAGAAAAATAAAGTTATTCATTGTACCAAATTGTAGGTTTTATTTCATTTCTTATTCAAATACTAATTTTCATAACAACGTAGCAAAATGAATGGAGATATTCACGACCCATGAACATGTTACCTATAATGTCGTAAAATTCTTGAAAAAATCGTAGAAACACAATTGCGACATTAAATACATTTAATATTTTACCTGAATTGCGTTACAGATGTCGCAAATATCATAGTAGTGAGTTAGCCCTCTTAAAAGTAACTGACAATATTTTGGATGGAACTGAAAATAAGGCTATACTTCTTGAAAACTTTCGATATACTACATCATGATATATTATTTGTACCTGTAACGTTTGAATTTTCATCTTTTGTCCTATTTTTATTTATTCTTAGTACTACTAGAGTCATCTACCGACGTGTAGTTGAGCTAGGTTGGTAGCCTAACTGTCCTTCATTTGCCTCTTGAACCAGAACGTTCTAAATTTACGCATGCGCTCCTTGCTTATTTCCTTACCAGTTGAAAATTACTTTATTTATAACTGTTATTTTCCAGATTGTAAGAAATTTTAAGTTTTTCCTAAGAGATATTTAATTAAGGGGACAACCGGTGGCTTAAAAAAATAGCAAACTAGAATAAATACACATCAACGTACTACTGTGAACTGATTGAATTAAATGAAAAAGAGTTACCCTCGCGAATTAAAACTTGAATCTAACCACGAAAAGTAAATTGTGAGTGAATGAAATCAGACTTTCTTAAATACCCGAAAAATTGAAAAGGTTTAAAATAAAATAAAAAGAACGGAATTTTCAACCTAATGACGCTAATTAACAATCAATTTATTACCAAAACGGGTTAAATTACAAATGTGCAGAAAAAAACCTTGAACTGAAGGTTCTAGTCTAAAATAAAAACTGCACTTGACTCTAAATTAAAATAGGACAATGCTATTTCCTATACCAAGCAAAAGTTCAGTCTGTTCAGGAAGATTATCCAAAATACACAACCATTGAATTTCTATCCACGTGGATTCACAAATTAAAATAAACTAAGCGTGGACAATTACTAGAAAATTACAAAAAAAAAAACTAAAAGCAAGAACAATGCTTCTACTCATCCAATTAAGGTGATTGATAAATAAAAATGAATCAGCAAAATTGAAAAACAAAAAATTAACTCTTTAAAATATAATGAGAGAAAAAAACTAAAAATCTATCTTCCTAAACAAAAAATAATAATTGATCTTATATCTATTACGTGTACACGTTAATATATTAACAACTATCACAAAAAGAATTCCTTGATTGGCTATATAAAAGAAAATTAATGCGAAATTTACAATATCAAAATGAAATACAAAATGGCAACAAAAGATACACATAAAAGTACGTCTACTCACGTTAATAGTCGAACAAGGAACTCCTTAACAAAACTTTACAATTATTTTCTTACAATAACCCTCTCTCAAAATCGTACAACGCAGCCGTGTAACAATTCAACAATATTGAATAGAATCCGCATTAAATTAACACTAGTGAACACTAGACAAATTAATGAATGGAATAATTTAAAAAAACTTAACACTTAATTAACTAAATCATACAATTAACTTTTAAACTAAATTTAATCAAAACAAAATTAAAAATTATAATTGTGAAAATTTCTCGGCCAATTGAAATTAAACGAATGGAGTAATCATAACAACAAAACTATGGAACTTACAATACACACAGTGAAAATGGGTTGTCTAACACCACGTAAATAGGCACCTGTACTATTCTAATATGTAGTTAAATTATATTAAAGTAGTAACGTAAAAAGTGGATTTTATATAAAAAGAATTACACCACCAAATGGCTCCCGTGTCACAATATTTTTCTTGATAATATTACAATGTCAGAGATTTTTTTCTAAGAAACAATTTCCTCCCATTAATATTCTAGTAAAATACTTGTATTCTAACATCTCGACATTTTCCTTAAGTTTCTATACATTTACCCCCTTTCAGTGCCTGACAGAGTTTATTTAATTGGAATTTAATGCACAAAAGACAAACAAAGTATGAATTATGTTACACTATGCAGCAAAATATGCATTATAAATGACAAACATATGAAATAAATGGTTTCTAAGAAATTCTTTACGTTAATAAGTTATTTTTAGATGCAGTACGATACGAATAACACAATAACATGTTAAAACATCTCCTATACCTTCCAGTTCAGAACTTCGCGCAGTAGAACAATGAATCCAGCTCATATGTTGTTGCGATGCAACAGATATCAACGAAACTACAAATTTCGAGTTCTTTCCCTCGCGTACTCGCCGGTATTAGTAGCTTACGAGGGACGCGGAAATGGCTGTAGTATGAGAAAAGTCTAACCGTCCCGCATAATTCAGGACGAGCCAACGTCTCGCGGGAAACAACGGCAGTAAACATGTCAAACCGCTGAAGTTTTCCCGTAGCTCTCCTCGGCTTCGACTACGGGCGGGATAAATTATGTCTCCGCGCAAACTAAATGAACTAAATTGGATTTAGTTCGAGGGCTGTTCGGCGCTGGTTCGGCGCTAGGTAGCTACTGAAATTAGCATTGGGCGTGCCGACATGATTTTATGCATGTTTTCGCTTTAACCATTGAGATAGGTAGATTGGGATAGGTTTTGTAATTTAAAACACAAATAGAAGCGGTTAAAACTAACGTCACATTTGTTTGTAGCAATTTATGTTTACCATTTAACTCTGCTGTACCGTTCGGGTCTATTTGACTCGAAAAAAAAATGTAATCCTAAATTGTGTTTTTGTGTATCCTAGTTTTTCTTTTGCGCACTAGTGACTTTTTAAGCTGGGCTTATACATTTTAGTTATATACGATTTGAAAGATCGTATATAACTCTATCTATATTAGCGATCTATATTACTAAATACACACTAAAAAATTTAGGTATTTTTTCTTGGTAAAAATCGTATTTTTTTTAAAATAATTCTCCGCACTTCTATTTCGAGGATATTTTCCTTTTTGTTAGAAAAAAAATCAGAAATTTTTGAATTTTTATTTGTAATTTTACTTTTGAATAAGTAAAACTTCTATGGAAATTATTATTACCTTAGAAATTTTAATTGGTAGTATTCCAGACTACATGAAAAAATCTTCGAAAAATTACCTCTAGTTATATAGAAGTAAAATATACTACATTTACCATAACAGACGAGGTACGTCATTACTTGCAAATTCGGGCCATGCAATACCATATTATTAAAATAACCAACTAACATATAACTTATTCATGTTCAATTAAAGATACTATGTTGGTGCCTACTACTTTTTAAATTGCATGCTTGTCAGATCTACCCAATGTATTCCCCCCAATTTAGTTATAGCTGTCAACTGTCAAAGGGTTATATTCTGCATTTGCAGTAAAGTGTGGGAATTTGCGTTTATACTTGGTATATATTTATTTAAAATAAGTAGTTATTACAACTAAACCATATCGAAACGATTGTGTAAACAATCGAAGGAGTTAATTGTTTCGTTAATCGTGTATTTCGACGCAGAACGCGAGAACAACGGGCCATTACTCGCGTTAACTTTCATGCGAGGAGCATAAAATTAATATATTTTTAATGTCATATTCTTTACAGTATTTCGTTTTTAGAGAGTAACGAGTGTTCTAAACATTCATGTTGCAAACATAAGCAAAATTTCATCCATGAGTAAACAAGGAATTACATCTACTAATCCAAAACGAAAATGCATACGAAATAAATGTTGTAAAAATTGATTATTCTACTCATTGTCAATGTGCTATTGGAAACACAATTTATGACATGTACGAAAACAGTGAGTATATACAAATATTGCTTACAGAAGTGATTCTTTCACATACATTTTTTCAGACTAACATAACACATTAAACATTTTGAACAGTGCTCTTAAAGAAAAAGACATTTCTATGATTGAAACACATTGTTGTGGTAGATATTATTTGTTCTCAAAGAAAAGGAAATTTGTTACGAAACGATGGATGAAATATGGCAGATGGGAGGATGCATACAATTGTATAAAGCGGATTGAATTAAATTAGTCTGGAAATTTGACGTTAAAATTATGTATATAGAACTAAGTATCTACTCGATGATGGTTGCAAATGTGTAGGGTTTTCGTTGGCGAAGTAATGTACTTATTTCCGTTACAGATATAAAAGTTATATTTTAATGGTGTTTTGCTATTATCGGTAAAAAATGTGATATGTGCTCTAAACAAAGTTTATATTTGTATTGGGATGTGGGTATGATTTTTTTTTTACGAATATTGACACAGATTCCGTAGGCGTACTTCATTTACCATAACAGACGAGGTACGTTATTACTTGCAAATTCGGACCATGCAATACCATATTATTAATATAACCAACTAACATATAACTCATTCATGTTCAATTAAAGATACTATGTTGGTGCCTACTGCTTTTCAAATTGCATGCTTGTCACATCTTCCCAATGTATTCCCACCAATTTAGCTATAGCTGTCAACTGCCAAAGGGTTATATTCTGCATTTGTAGTAAAGTGTGGGAATTTGCGTTTATACTTGGTATATATTTATTTAAAATATGTAGTTATTACAACTAAACCATACTGAAACCACTGTGTAAACAGTCGAAGGAGTTAATAGTTTCGTTAATCGTGTATTTCGACGCAGAACGCGAGAACAACGGGCCATTACTCCCGTTAACTTTCATGCGAGGAGAATAAAATTAATATCTTTTTAATGTCATATTCTTTACAGTATTTCGTTTTTAGAGAGTAACGAGTGTTCTAAACATTCATGTTGCAAACGTAAGCAAAATTTCATCCATGAGTAAACAAGGAATTACATCCACTAACCCAAAACGAAAATGCATATTGAAATAAATGTTGTAAAAATTGATTATTCTACTCATTGTCAATGTGCTATTGGAAACACAATTTATGACATGTACGAAAACAGTGAGTATATACAAATATTGTTTACAGAAGTGGTTCTTTCACATACATTTTTCAGACTAACATAACATTAAACATTTTGAACAGTGCTCTTAAAGAAAAAGACATTTCTATGGTTGAAACACATTGTTGTGGTAGATATTATTTGTTCTCAAAGAAAAGGAAGTTTGTTACGAAGCGATGGATGAAATATGGCAGATCGAAGGATGCATACAATTGTATAAAGAGGATTGAATTAAATTAGTCTGGAAATTTGACGTACTTGGTGTACTACATATTGGAAACGAAATTCAGAATTAGTAAATCAGAGAGACTGGTTTGGATAGAGAAGAAACTTGCATGCTAATCGTTACTGTGAATACTTTATGCGATAATGGTCCCGATTAAATTTATTGTACTCACTTGTGCTTTTTTGTTATTTTTTTCCACTACTATCATGATTAACATACTTTAAATCCTGATTTTCAAAAAGAATCATCACTAATATTAACGGTAAATGTTATTTTTAAGAGTTTGTTTATTCACCTGTCAAAAGTGTTTGACAATTAAAATAACCTAACGGTTTGTTTACGTTTTGACGAACAGAAAATTTGCAACAGGTTCGTGACGTCATAGCAAACTGACTCACATAGTACGTCGTCTGTTATAATAAATGAACTTTACCTGTACAGTATTTGTAGTAATTGTGAACAGTTAGACAGTGCTTATTTGCAACAAAAAAATTAAGTTCAACGAAGATGTGGAAAAAAATCATCATATTATGCGTCGGTTAATTATGTGCATAAAATTTTGCAAAATTCTCCTAGCTTTTATGTACAAAAAATAGATACTGCTGTGGCAACCCACATTACCGCGAGTGTATTTTAAGTTGCCTAATTTGTCATGATTTTCCGTTTTGCTGAATCATTGTATCGAGAAGTTTTCATAATTTTGTTAAGTTTGTATAAATTTAGCTGATAAGTTAATTGTATAATTTATTTAATTAAGTGTTAAGTTTTTTTAAATTAATTCTTTTCATTAAGATGTCTATTGTTTGTCATGTATATTTAATGTTTATTCTACTAGATTTTGTCGAAGATTTTGTGCGTCTGTGTTGTACGCAACTGTTGAATTTTGTCAGGCAGTTCCTTGGTTGACTTGAGCGTGAGTACTTGTATTTTTAAATCTTTGCTGCCATTTTTGTTTATTCATTTGATTTAGAGTTTTGTTTCTTGAAAATTCTTTAGCCAATCAAGGAATTCATTTTATAATAATTGTTAATATATTGATGTGTGCACATCATAGATATAAGATCATTTATTATTTTTGTGTAGGAAGATATATTTTAGTTGTAATTTCTCTCATTATAGATTAAAGAGTTTATTTTTCCGCTTTTCTAATTTGCTGATCCATTTTTAATTATCAATCACCTCGGGTTTGGGTGAGTAAAAGCATTGTTCTTGCATTTAGTTTTAATTTTTGTAAATTTACTAGAATTTGTCCACGCTTAATTTAGGTTGTGTTAATTTGATACCACGTGGATTGATTTAAAAGATATAGGATTATCTTCCTGAACAAACTAATCTTTTGCTGTGATATAGGAAATAGCATTGTCTTATTGTAATTTAGAATCACGTGCAGTTTTTAGATTTAGGCCAGCACCCTCTGTTCACGGTTTTTCTTATGCACAAATTGTATTTCACTTTTTTTTCCTTTTTTTTATATAAAGTTGATTGTTAATTAACGTCATTTGGGTTAAAAATTCTGTTTTTTTTTTTGTTTTTTTTAAATTAAACCGTTTCAATTTTTGGGGTATTTAAGAAAGTCAGATTTCTTTCACCCACAATTTACTTGTCGTGATTAGATTTAAGTTTTAATTCGCGGGGGTAACTCTGAATTTAATTGTTCTTTTGCGCCCTTTAAAATTTTATCCGTTGAGCTAGCTAATTTAATTTTTCATTTTTAATATTCATTAATTCATTCAATACACAGCAGTACGTTTTTTTTGTATGTTTGATAGTCCATAATCAGGTGAGTAGTAATAGATAAATAAATTAAATTCGAAAGTATACTTCCTAATTCTTTTATTAATATACTATAGGATCAAATTGTTTTGATGGGATCATGCTGAGGCCCTGAAGAAGATAATTACTGTCATATGTAGAAACTAGTTGGCAAAACAATTTGATCTTATAGTATATTAATGAAAAAATTAGGAAGTACACTTTCGAATTTAATTTATTTATCTATTTTTATTTTGTGCCCACCCTCTTTCATAACTCACGAGCCGCCACTGCTGCTAATAACTGTAATAATTAAGAGGAATTTTTTCCCAAGAAAAAAATTCAGAGCAAGCATTTTAGAGCGACAAAGTGAACATATGACGATATGCAAACTTTACTAGAGTCAATTAGTAGTAGAAGCGGTTCAACCTTTATGAATATAAACATTACAAGCATTTACAAACAATTTATGTAGAAACCGTTAATATTAAAAACCTAAATAAAAAAATATCTATGCAAGCAAGATTTGTGCAAAGGTATTTTCTTATAGGTTTGCATTTTGAATTTGGCGGGTTGTTTTGCCCAAAGATGGCAGATTGCGGTACTTTATGTATCTAGTGACTTTATGCTGAAGCATACTACAGCGCTCTCTATGAACAGTTTAATTATCTAAGGTGATCTCCGCTCTATGCAGCTAGCGCCATCTGCTGGCACAGTTGGAAATACTAATTCTATAAATGGGGTAGCATAAAAATATTTTATTATTTCGTACTCCGTACCTATTATGTATCATATTTTGATGCATATAAATCCGGCCTCTATTAAATTTCGTCTTAAACTGTGTTGAACTATAAACCAAATTCCACTGTCATGGCGACAAATCCCATGTATGCATATAAAAGTAGATATTCCTTGTTTGTATCATCGATTACTTTGAATTTTCCGCTAAAATTAAACTGTTTTATCGTGTATATCAACATTTCGAATCGATACACCGTTATAGCTGTTTGAATTAAATCTGAACATTTTGTTTGATTTACTTTTTACTTTATTTTTCAATGGAGTTAAACGGTTTTTTGCTGACAAAGTAGAATTCTATATAGATATAAGCATCTCCATGCAAACGAAAGTGGGTGTTAAGTCAAATAAATGAATGTTTGCTTCAAATATGTACCTTTAACGAAGTACGCGTACCTATTCCATTGTTTGAACTTTAACCTACTACGCGCGAAATATACGTTTATTAACTTTGGGTATCCATATTTGCGTATTCAACGGCCGACGCGAGGCGACGCGACGCTGCTGGCGCTGGTCCTAAACACAGCAGGGATTTATATTGCTCGTTAAGGATTAATGTATTGTTCAACGGCTGCGCGGTAGGGCGTCGCGTCCCCGCCCATGTTTATTATTAATTAAATGGCGATGTAAATGGGACGAAATCGCTGTAAATTTTCGCTTTGCAGCTAATTCGCGGCGCCGCGATGTCGCCGTCTTTGTCGTCACTTTCTTTAAGTCGTCGTCGTCGCCTTCGCGAGAAACCGGATCTACGACGCGTCCGCTCGTTAACACTTTGTTCGGATAATTCCCAGGAAGTTTAACCATTAATTAGGCCGTTCCCTGAATAAGCAACAAGACCCGAAGAAATTTCGAATAGCGCGAACAAAAACAAAACAACTTTATTTACCTTTCTAAGAAACACTAACCCACACATATGTATATTGTATAATGGGGTTTTTTTTTTTACTCTGAACATACTCTCCAAAAGAGCAGGAAACTTTACCTACTTAAAAGTGTAAATACACATACAAAACTTGAGGTATACTGTTATGTTATTTGGGAAATGTGGTAGGGGAAGGTGGCAGTGGCGGTTTCTGTATAGGAGCACATGAGCACGTGAACCCCCTAAACAAATCGTCGATTACAAACTAATAAAGTCTATTACTCGATCTTAATATATTCGTGAAATATAACGCAGCGAAACGAATAAACGATGCGACGTTCCTTTCTATACATATTGCTGTGAACTGATTGTACAAGCATATAAGTTTAAAGAAATTAAAAATGACAAAATTAATTTAGCTAGCTCAGCAAATATGAATTTAAAAGGGCGCAAGAGATTCTTTGTATCAGTGTAACTTTCATGAAAAGTAATAGTGGGCGTTTGTAAAATTTGACTTTCTCCAAAATCCCCAAAGATTGAAATGGCTAATTCAAAAATAAAAGAACTATTTAAAATGATATTTACAATCATTAAATTTATTGTTTAAAAAGAAAAAAGAAAGAAAAAACATTTAATTACAAACAACAGGGGAAAAAACCTTAAGACTGAATGTCTTGGATTAAAATAACCCCCTTCGTGAATTTACAATTAAAAAGGACAATGCAAATCCTTTAGCAAACAAAATAGTGGATTCGTTCTAGAAGGAATTTCTTATACCACAAAAAATCCACGTGGTCTCAAAAATTCAAAGCAAACTAAAATTTAAATTAGATTAACGTGGAGAAACAAGTAAAATCAAAATGAAATTTAAAATACAAGCTCAAAGCTTCTTTTCACCTACCCCGAGGTGATTAACAACAATTAATTTGAAAACTACAAAAAAAAACGAAAAATTTAAACTCTAAACACGATCACTTCTAAAACGAAAATTATTAACGAGCCTTACATATAAATTGTGCACAACGATATAACACCTATTAATAACTGAGTTGCTAGATGGACGATTTTAAAATTTCAAAACAAACGAACTACATCTTAAAATAAAAATGAATCACCAAACACGGTAACCAAGAAAACTAAAACAAAACAGTACACACGCTCGTCAATCTGGTAACTGAAAAGGCCTCAAGGTAACACAGTCATATATATGAGATTTACATCTGCGTGCGATGAAGCCGCAACGCATCGCAAAGAAAAAAAACAAGAATATTACATTGAACAAAATATACAATCCTGGTGTACGCAAAATGTACAAATAAATGAAATTAACTTTACACAACTGAACAAATAAATTAATACTAACAATTAAATCAATTAACAAAATCTTTTCAAAATAAACAAATATTAGAATAGCAGAAACTCTATCCTTGCTCTGACAAAACCAATCCGGACTGAACAAAAATACAAATTTAAATTTCCGAAACCCGGGGTGCCATTCCACAGCAATATGTATGCATAGAGAAAATAATATAGATATGTTTCTCTCGTGGTGCGGGTAGGTCGTTCTAAACAGCGCCGCAGTGGCAAGTGTCCTAAGCGAAAATTCAAATGGCGGTATTTTCAAATTTAAAACATATTATATATAGGATTTATGGAATTATATATAATCAATAAAAAGCACTATTTAATCAAGAAGAGTATTATTAATTGACTCCCCTTGATAAAATAGTGCTTTTATATGATTATAAAAGTTAAAAAGGTAGCAGTATTCAGATTTATACATTTATTAACAGTAAACCGAAAACATTATATATATACCTAACTAGTTAATAACATATGTTGATAATGTAACAGTATAACATGGACAAGTCAGTAAATTTATATTTCCTCCATCCAAATTAATATGTATAAAAGTATGGACAATATAGAATAAAAAAAAGTACATAGAAAACAATAAATTGTGAAACTAGACAAATTCTACAAAATATAAATAATAATAATGTATAAATACAAAAACATGTCAATTAATAAGCACAAAAAAGTGTAGTTGTAAATAATTTACTTATGCTTTCGATACTGGCAGTTGAACTCACCATCAAAATAATAACGAAATTCTGGAAATTGCAAAGTTCACGCACAAACAGCAATAACTTTGTTATTACGACTAGTAAAGTTTCCTACATTACAACAAACATAAAACAACACTTGTCAATATTAGGATTGCTATTATTTGACGGATGCTTACAGCCGTTTTGTAGATAAGACGATGTCCCCATTATGCCTCGTGGCCCCATCTTGCCTCACCCTCCCTTAAGTCCATATAATTGGGATAATTTTATAAGGTAAATGCATTTTTTGGGTAAAAGTACATCATAGTATAGTTTAAAACTAATAAAATACAGAAAATTTTCACTTTCTGGGGAAAAAATAATCTATAATAATCTAAAGTAATTTTTACTATGCACTGTGCATAGAATTTTTCCCAGCAGCAGGAGTAAAAATCATTAAATATCTATGGTCAATCTTAATATAAGAATGAGGTTCACAAAATGCAAAAAATTGGTGAAATTGAATGGAACAACTTAATATACGCCGTAATGAACATATTATACAAACCCTTATTTTTAATTTTATTTATTTTTTATTTATTTATTTATTTATTATTTATTTATTTATTTATTTATTTAATGTAAATACCGTGAGATCGAATAAGACTGTCCGGATCCTACTTCACTTTCCACGAAGATTATATCAACATTTACATCCACTGTTTCGAATAAAGTTAATTAATAAAACACAGTAACGTGCGCTCATTCTACGGTTTTTGTCTAATTGTGCATATGCAACTTAATATACACTAATGTCAACCCGGACAACAAGTGTAGTGCATCAAACCTGCATCTAAAATATAAGTCATTCAACTAACTCCCGCGCAAAAATAACGTAATAAACATTCTTCATAACAGTATATGTCTGATAACAAATATAACCAGGTTTAATTATTAAAGGTATAGAAGGTTTAAACAATGTACATTGCAAAAATACACATTTATGTCATATCTTAACTTATATCAGACATTCTTCATAATTTATACGAGGTACTGAATAGACAATAATGGATGGATGCTTTTCATAACCATACGCTCTACAACAAAAATATAATATAAATTAAAAAAATGGGAACATGTTTCTTTAACATACCTGCACTGCTTAAATGCTATGTTCAAAGTGAGAACCACCATTATTTATGTAAGCATCTATCCTCTTCTTCATGTTTTCAGAAACATTTATTAATTGCTCATTTGTAATACTCTCTATTTCATTTCTTATTGCTTCTTTTAATTGATCCATATTATGTAAGCGGTTCCTATAGATTTTATTTTTTAGATGACCAAATATAAAAAAAGTCAAGCGGTGTAAGATCTGGTGATCTATGGGGCCAACGTTCAATCAATATCAAGTCAATAACTCAGTTATCAAAAAATTCCTGCAAATACTGCAAATAGCCTAGCCTGTAATTCATCATCAAATAATTGTTTCATAAATTAATGTAATATAAGTCTATGTCTGGCTGCTGCTATTGTATCCTCAAAGAATATCGGTCCTATTATACTGTAACGAGCGCCAACTTTTCAAACTGGCGGTTCCGATAGGCGTCCCTAGATGGCGCTAGCATAGCGGAAGAAGAACTACCTACGACGAATGACAGAGGGCAGCACCGGGTCGAAGATTCGTGAATATTCTCCAGAATCTTCGAGACGTTCTAGAAGGGCCCCCGACATCTGGAAGTTCGCGCAGCTATAAATAACGCGTCGGGTTGGCCAGGAGGCAGTCAATCGATACGAGTTCGATAGTGCGGTCGCGATTGAATTAGTACATGTAATATAAATATCGTTTACATAAATAAAGACATTAGTGGTTAAGTGATATAGTTAATAAGCATTTTTAATAGATTTTAATTACCGTAATTGTGTTAATAGAATAAGTGAATTTAAATATATCGCCTGTGTGTTTTTCTAAAACCCCGACAACGTTTTAAAAACTAGAAAAACGTTACAATACGTCTCCTGGACATTGCAACCCTTATCCCTATTTTTACAGGATGCAATTCCGGTTCCAGAATAACATGACGATTTTATGCGGACCAAATCCTAATATTTTGCGAATTTACATCACCTGTTAAATTAAACCCAGTTTTGCCAGAAAAGAAGTAAGATTTAAAACGTCATTTTGTTATTCCTTAGATTTGCTTTAAACCAATGGTAATATTCCATACGTTTTTCGAAATCTAGTGGCAGTAATTGCTACACGATAGAAATTTTATATGGATGATAATGAAGCTTCCGTTTTACAGCTTTCTGAGCTGATCCATAAGATAAATCAAGAAAAAGAAAAAAGCATTACTTTTTATAACATCATTTAGTATGTGTATTTCTACCAGTTTGTTGCGCAAGTTGCCGTAATGGCTTGCCAGGGCTGTGATCCAAACGAGTATGTACGTCTTCCACCACATTTCCAGTTAGAACTGATGGGCGACCTGGTGACTTTCCCTTCAAAACACTTTCATTTCTTCTTACGCGATGGACAACCCGTTTGATGTGTCGAAGAAGAGTTTCATTATTAATTTGCACTTCGGCAAATTCTTCAGCACAAAGTACAGATGAATATCTACACGGCCCATCATTTCCACGCTCACCATAAATTTATCTTGGTTCAGTGAAAATAGCATTTTGTCAACAACAAAAAACACGTTACGCTCTCAATGCGAAATGAAGGCGTAGTCTTGAGAAAGGCTGTAAGTGAAAATTAACAAACAATAATACAGAATGACTAAATAAGCAGAATTCACGAAACGCACGAAATGTCAATTTTGACAGCAAAATTTGAGGAAACGCACTCGCCAATCACGGAGCTACTATTAACTCGCTACGCGATGCACTTTGAATAATATATGTAATTGTGTTGTCGCCAGCACCTAATAGCGAGTCCTTTTACAACCGCTCTCCAAACGGACGGCACGTCCACTCGCTTTGGACGCTGGCTGACTACTTCCTTAATTCGCTTGCGTACCTACGCGCTCCCACCTGCTTTCCTCGGCTGTTCACTAATCAGGGACGTTGTGTTGTCCTCATGACAGCGGCAAGTTTTTTATTTGTCCCTACCTTCATGGACGCTGCTTACATCACCGCATACACACATAAATACATCGACCAATTAGAACTAAAAATACGTTACAAATTCTAAAGGTTTTATATGTTTATATAAATAGAATGAAATCGAACATCTTTTTATTAAGGAAATAAATAATAAATCAAATTTAAAATAAAATGCATTCAAGGCATCCCATTACAAGATTTGTCGGCTCAAAAAATAATGTTATCACACGGCCAGAAATTGCAGTTTTACGAGTATGACTACAGTTTGTACATGTAAGAATACATACAAATAAATAAACTAAAACGACGAGTTAGAAAACTTCCGCGATTAAACTAAACTGCTTTGACTATTGCAGCTCTCCATAAAATCTCCTCTCTCTGTATAACCACACTCGTCTCAGATATTTACGTGTGGGTCGTTAATTTTTCTTTTCTATAGTAGATAGTGTACGTGCTTAAATTACTCATGTGAAAATAAGAAGCACGAAACGGCTAGAGATAATCGCTCCTTCACGAGAACTGTGTAGACAAAATTGCCCAAAACGTTCCGTGAATCGCCGTTACATTATACCGACCATATTTGAACCGCTCATATGAGCTCGTCTACCTGAACTGGGTGCGGAATGAGGTTACTACGCTGCATACTAAATTCAAATCGCGCTTCTTATCCTCCCCGAAGAGATACCTAAAGGGAGAAAGATGTGAGAACATCATCTTAACATTCTCTAGGAAGTGTCGTTTGATACTGAGGTATACCTCTACGAAAAATCGCTTTAACTCTATTATTACGGTTCATGCACGTTCAGTTGACAGTATAGCAGTTAGGGAGATGCACACTTAGTTGTTATCGCATATTGACACAGGCATTTCAATCGAATTCACACAGTCGTTAGCTCCACTCTGAAACATTTCTTAATAAACTGTGTTTTGGTTGGATAAAGGTTGTCCAACATTAACCCGTGACAGCACAGCAGGGTGCGTCCCTTCAAAAAACGGAAAGAATTAAAACAATGCAAATGAATGAACAAGCGTCCACTCTTCCAGCACAGTGCGATGTATTGCTTTAATGCTATTCGTTTTTTGACGGGACGCACCGTGCTATGATGATGACGGACTAATGTGCGATAATCTTCATACATCGGAGCAAAAACTATTTATGGTAAAGTTTCAAGAAGGTCTGGGAAGTAACCTCTCGAAAGTGCAGAGATTAGCATGTGTATGCATAACGGGAGCTATGAGAACCTGCCCAACAGCAGCTATCGAAGTAGTATTGGATCTTACCTCCCCCCCCCCCCCCCCCTCTATATTGTAGTGGAGGGCGTGGCAAAAAGAACCACACTGAGAATCGTCAAGGAAGGAATTATTAGGCATAGGCCTCAATCTCCTGACGGTGATCAAACCTGGGATATGTCCCGGAATGATATGTTAAAAAAAATCAGCTTTGTGAAGGAATTCATCATAAAGTTCAGTAACAGGAGCGAGTGGGATCATAATACCATATTGAACTTGAATAGAAATGCCATCAAATGGTATACTGATGGCTCCAAAACGGCAGAGGGAACTGGAATAGGAATATATGGGCCTAGAACCACATATTTCGAAAGCTTGGGAAAATATCCAAGTATATTTTAGGCGGAAATACACGCTATTGAAAGATGTGTTCAGTTAAATATGGATATAAATTATCGAAAGCAGGAGATTATCGTCATGTCTGATAGTCAAGCAGCCATCAAGGCGCTGAGCTCATATGAAATCAGTTCCAAGATGGTCTGGGAATGCCTAGGGAAATTAAATGAGCTAGGCAAAAGAAATAAAGTAACCCTACTGTGGGTTCCGGGTCACACAGGAGTGGAAGGAAACGAAATAACGGATAATCTCGCAAAAAAGGGCTGGAATGCCTTTTGTAGGGCCTGAACCCTTTTGCGGGTTAAGTAGCAGTACAATACTGAAGAAACTAAAAATAGAAATGGAGCAGAGAAATTCCAGTTACTGGAAAAATCTCCAGGGAATGAGGCAAAGTAAAGATCTTCTGGGAGCTTATAACCAGAAGAGGTTTACAGAATGCATCAACCTGAGTAAGAACAACGTTCGCATATTAACAGGAATACTTTCAGGCGATTGTAGACTGAAAGGACACCTGAGTAAGCTTGGATAGGAAAAGGAATCTGAATGTAGATATTGTGGGGAACAGGATGAAACGCCCATCCACCTCCTCTCAAACTGTGTAGCACTGTGCAACTCGAGGGCGTTGCACCTGGTAGCATATGAAATCGAAGAGGGAGACTTACCTAGACTGGGGCCCTCTGACATCCTACACTTTCTGAAAGGAATAGGATTGGAAGGCCAGCTGTAAAGCAGTAAGAATAGGGGACACAACGGATTTTCTAGGTCGCAGTATAACATCACCCTTCTATTTACATACATACATTTATGGTAAAGCAATTTTACGATGATAATTGCGCGGAAATAAAATAAAATTAAAGTTAAAGTAAATTTGCAGTATTTGTTCGGTTATTGACGCTATTTTTATTTTTGTGAGTACCACTTTTGTAACATAGTTTTTATTTTTCGTGACACTATTTGTGGTGACATTTTATGTGAGATTAGTAGTGCAACTCGGGGTTTGTCACAAACACGAAAACTTTGAAATTTCCTGCATGGAAAAGAATTCCCATTTTAAATAGTAAACAAACGTACATTAATGCGCAATAGAAAAAAAATATATAAAAAACACATGTTGCAATGTCTGTGTAACGGTGTTTTTATTTTGCCGGGGCTAATTTACAGCAACAAATATCGTAGAATGTAAATTAAATATTTTGAAATAAAATTTATTTAATTGTTCCTTATAACAATAAATTAAAATGTAAACTAATCTCTTGAAATACAGATGACGTTGCTGTCTTATCCCTTGGCACAATGTTTAGTATTTTTCTCCGTCAGCAAACGGTGACCAAGGCGCTCAGCAATCATAAGGCTAACATTTTTGGGGTCAGCGCCTAATGGCGGGTCCTTCTACAGCCGCTCTCCAACCTAACGGCACGTCCACTCGCTTTGGACGCTGGCTGACGACTTCCTTAAAGTAGGATTTCGTTCCAACGACTAGCGCCAGCGGTTCACCGCGACGGACGTCCAGCAATCGTACTAAATAAAATGTATTCTAGGCGTCCCGTTACTAATTCTGTGGTATTTGCTGTCAAGTTTGCGGTCTCGCTTATAAATTACCTGATGCCAAGATACAAGTGAGTGAAAATATCTATCAAAAGGCAGGCATTTCCACCAGTGAAATCAACAAGAACACCAGCAGAGTCGATAAAGTTATCGCTATAACAGTGCTGTGTTGGCGGTCAGTCGAAGAAAGGATTACGAACACAGAAAGTCGCGCTTGTATACCATAAAATTAAAAGAAAACCAGCATTGACTTTAAAAACAAATATGTTCAGAAAGCAATGTACAAATAAATACGTTCGAACACTAGATATAAGTAATAAATTAAAGAATGTGCCCTTGATTAAAATAAATTGATAAAAATTACATTTTAATTCTTATAAATCTAAATGTGAATGACAAATTAAACAATTTATTTTGTATGAATGCAAACGGTTCAATATCATTTGCATTATTGCATATTTTTTTCATCTGATCGTATTTGGACGCCTAATAATTACCGAAAACTAATTGATTCAATTTGAAAAATAAAGCCAGAGTGGCGGTTGAAAGGCTATATGTACAAAGTGTGTTACAATGATAGAATCTTATGTAAAATATCGTCCCAATTCCACTGGATTTGACTGCAACTTGGTTATATTAGGGATATTGATAATATACAAAACGAAATAAATGTTGTAATCTAAAAAAAAATCCCAATACTGAATGAACGAGGAATAATTCAAGTTTATTCTCGCTGAACAAAAGTGGCAACCCTGTCGTGTCCAATACAAAATATTTTGTACTTTCAAGATAATTGTAACGATCTGCAGCACCTACTACTTAAATTCCACAAGCAAACATTCTTATTTAAAAACGAGGTGTAAGTCATACACTATATTTGGCTTTGAGATGTACATAAATACGTTTGCCCTACATACGTATCTTCGCCAGAAGTGTAATGCTAACGTATGGCGGTTGTGAACACAGTTGTGACAAGATTACAGGAACTTGGGATTATTAATTGCGTCGCACGTGATGTTAACAAGAACATTAGTGATACAACACAACAGTACAAATTAGCATAGACCTACGTAACGTAGATGTATCTAAACTATTACATCTATGTAACGTAAGCGCAATGTTATAGTATTAATCTCTGATTATATAGTAGTACATAAACAGAACAGTTTTATATTAGCCTACGCAATTATTTGTTTAATTTTGGCAATGACGCTACTCCTGATATTAGTACTAGGTGTGCATTCGTAGTATTATCCAATTCCAACGTTTTTTCCTCTATTCCAATAACATGTTGGATGGCATTTCTCCACTTTTCACTAGAAATGTTCGTGATACTTTGCTCCAATAATTCCTTCACATCTGTTAATTAAGGCAGTATTATGTCTGGCAGCATATTTCTTGACTTGAGCCCAAATTAATTCGATTTAGTTCGCAGTGATTTGGGGGAAGTATCAATACCTTTCTGTTGGTTTTCTCTATCATTTCATCAACAGCATACTTTGTAGGGGTGTTTGTGTTTTGTTTAATTAAGATTAATAATTCTGGTTTCACCATGTCCTCTTCACATTTGATATTATGTTTTTTCATCCACTCTTGAATTTCGGCTTTGCTATTGTTTGTTATAGGTAGTTTATTTAAATTTCGGCTATGGTAAGGAGCATTGTCGAGAACAGTCACTGCATTTTCTTTTAAATTCGAAAGGATATGTTGCGGCCACTCTTCAAATCTCTCTGCATTCATATCTTCATGGTAATCACCTGTTTTTTTCTTTTGATTCGAAGAGGAATAATCCATTTTCTACAAATCCTCCGTCTGAGCCTATATGTGTAATAATTAGCCTCTTCCCTTTGCCCGAAGGATTCTTAAGGCCTATTGATAGACCTTCGACAAATGCCCGCCTTGCAGTAAGAACGGTGATGTGATAGTCCATACTTTGCTTACTGTATGCCCAGCGTTTAACCATGTTTCATCCAAATAGTAGATTTGATGTTTCACTTCTGGCGATATTTCTCATAATTTCACGTAGGTATTTTCTTCTCCAAGTATCAATTCATCTTTATCCTTAAAATACTGTTTCGACTCCACTTTTGATAACTGCAAGTATAAAATTTTTGTGAAAACACAATATGTAAAACAAATATCTTCATTTTAACTTACCGAAAGTTCAATTCTTTCAATAACAATATCAGAGAAGTTATTTTAAAATTATTAAGGTCATCATTTTCATTTATTATCGCAAGGACTTTCTTGACAGTTGGAGGTTCGTTGTTAAAAGAGAAAGAACGAACAATTCTTGGGATAGAATTTTTCGTCTCCTCATCTACATTATCCAACGCAGGTCTTTTTCTGTGGTATTTTTTGGCCGTTGGAATTTGTGATGGGTTTCATACTCTTTCAAGATATTGTAAACTCTATGTTCTCCAATACCTATTAAGGAAAAAAAAACACCATCCCAGTTTATCTTTTCTGAATTTTAGCAAGATAGCTGAATGGGTAATTGAATGATCAAGATTTCACTACCAGGTGGATAGAGTTTATATGCATACCTACTGCTTTAGCTCTCATTTCATCATTTGTTACTTTCGAAGTTCTTGGCTACTCCTGACAGGTCTTAAATATATTTAAAATCCTCCCTTTGTCTTCCACCGAAAAATGTTTTGCAACCCTTTTCTTAGGAGGTGAATTTTCCATATTGAAAAGCAGAAAGAAACGACTTCTCTACAATAACTGTAATCTATAAAGCGAAAATTTTATACATATTTTAACACTATTTCGTTAATTTAATTACGTATTTAACAAGGAAGATGTACGAAAGAACCTTTATAAAGGCTAATTTATAAAATATTGGAACAAAATAATATTATACGACAGATAGATAAGAACAATAACCAAAGCACATGACGAACTGTAACAATGATATATGACATACACAGTAACTGAATTTTGCGTAATATAAGCGGACTCGTCGATCGACCAATAGTGAACGTTATTTGGAATATTACGAGTTGATGACGCAATGTCTGTCCATGGTTGCGGGTGCATCTGTTCGGCGAGTCAAGTACAAACAGAGTACACCGAGTCAGGACAAGAGAGGAGTTATAGCGGTCCAAATTTCTAAACCTAACTTCACTTCAAACAACAGCTTCCCAAAATGGCAGTTTGTTAGTGTTTACATTCGTATCTACACAAACTAGTTTACTCATCCGTTTAATCTACATGATTTACTTGTTTTATTTATTTATTTTACGTATTTTATTAGTTTTGAATTATCCCTGCAGTTTTAAAAACATTTAATGAACCATGATATTCTTGTGTAAAAGGTAAGATCGGTGGCCATTGGCCATAACATTTACATACTTTCTTATATATTATATTGTTAGGTTTAAGTGAAATAACTCAAATAACCGTGAAAGAAAACACCAATGGGTATCATGTTGTAGTGCCAGTGACTCTCGCAAGATAAATTTTAATGCTAACGATGGTCGCAGTTTCTTGGGCTTTCCGAATGAATCTAATATATATGACATGACAAGAAGTAAGAAAGTACATGAATAAGAAGAACTATTATCGTTGTGCAGAGATTCTTAGGTCACATTAAATTAATTTATTTGTTAGATACACATTTTGAGCTAGATTGCTATTTATCGCAATAACTAACCTAATTCATTTTATGTTCACTTTTTAAAAATAATATGATTTTGGTTTGAACTGCATTATACTGGTATAATCGCATTTATTCACATTATAGACAATTCGATATTATATAGTCTACGTTTGAAGTCTATCCATTGTGCACCCCGGAATTATGTTGACAAACCAGTGCAGGGTCGGATGTTTAGAAATGAAGTAGTGAATAAAAGGAACAATCTTTGTATCGCACAGAACGATGTAGTCATAACTCTTGTGAAACCTAATTAAAAGTTATTGTTGTATTCGTGTCAGAAATTTGAAAGTCCCTTCCACTGAACCTGTTGCATTTTTATTAATTTATTTGAGAAAGAACCACAACATATTTACTCCTGGAAAAATATTTTACACTATAAAAATATAAACAAAAGATTTATTTTACAAAAGGAAGAAATATGCACTATATTGTTAAAACACTTACAATATATGTTCACCGTTTGATGAACCCGGCAACAGCTTACCAAATGGAGCTGAGCTTGAAGTCATTCAAAAGGACCACAAACAAAGGGATTTTGCGAGCTTGTCCTTACTCTGTTATACTGTGGTATAACTAACTAACTTAAGGTGAAGATTTTAGTTGCAAGTTCGTAAAAAAGACTCCATCTTCTCAGAGAATGATATGTGTACACTTCTCACAGAAAAATCGGGACACCAGCAATCCTGAATTTTTAAATTTCTTGGTGTGTAAATGCAGCTTTCAGAGGTATATGCACTTATCAAAGCCATAAATCACTTTTTGTGTGTATATTGCGATCAAAGGGTAAAGACTAAAATTTAAACAAAAATATAATATATATAGAGAAAAAAGGTTTATACATTAATAAACACATTGGAATTTGGTGGCGGTGTTTTTAGAAATAGGAATACGGATATTATGTGGAAAAAAATACATTAACGAATAAGAAGGCTCTTAGAGGCGGCACATTTAGAAATACACATATTTGTATTTACTTGTTTGATGTTTGTAGAGGATAATTCTTTTTTTAAGAAAACATATGGCGATAGGATTTTAAAATTATATTATTTATAATATGTATTAGTTACTTAGTTTGATTTATGCCGGCAAGTAATACTTTAGCAATAGACAATATGTCAATCAACCTCGTGAGTTTTTGAACAATGTGATTTTCACATTGATTAATTACACTGTTATTGATGTATTAATTATTGTTGTTGTTTAGTATTCTTAAATATTGTATTACTACAAAATATTTTTCTATGTTAGCTAAGATATATTCCTAATACAATAAACGGAGGGTTCATAAAAGTAAATAATCTTGCGAAGTAATTGGCTTTATTTAAGAATTTTATAATAATCTTAACGGGTTTTGGTAATTTTTTATAGATAGAAGAAACTTTATAGTAATACAATATTTAAGAATATTAAACAACAATAGTAATTAATACATCAATAATAGTGTAGTCAATAAATCTGAGAAAATCACATTATCCCAAAACTGAGGATGCTGGCTGACATCTATTGCTAAACTAATACTCGCGAGCATAAATCGAAGTAAGTAACTAATATCAAAGCAGGAGTAACAAGTAACATAATATTAAATAATAAAATCCCATTACCACATGTTTTCTTAAAAAAGAATTATCTTTACATAACATCAAACAAGTTAAATACATAATATATTTCTAAATGAAGCGTCTATTCAAGAGTTCTCTTTGTTGTTTAATGTATTTTTTTCATTGGTATTTCAAAGGAAACGCCGCCACCGAAACTCCGATTTGTTTATTCTATACATCAACCTTTTCTTCTATATATTTTTTTTCTCTTTAAATTTCTAGTCGTTACCTTTGATCGCAGTAATATACATAATTAAATGATTTATGGCTATGATAAGTGAATACGTTTTCCGAAAGTTGCATTTACAATCAAGAAATTTTAAAATTTTGGATTGCTGGTGTCCCGATTTTTCCTGTGAGAAGTGTACTTACAGAGATACGCTTAAATTACAAACAAAAATATTGCAAGTTTAAAAACAACCAACACTTTACACCAGGTTTCAAGATAATTTATGCTATTGTCAAAAAATAAATAATGATCTTGGACCTTGGGATTTTTAAGAATTTTATGTTTATTTTTAATCCTTACTTTGATTGAAACGGAGCTCACTTCCAGATCCTGCATTAATCTTACATTCCTATTCTTCGCTGATTTTATCGCAATGTTGGACTGCACTCAAACACTGCGACGGCTACATAGCAGATTTCATCCGCCACATAACCGAGGCCAAGCCATCGCCAAGAAATTACCCTCCGGCTAGTTTATTTAAATATGACGTTTAATACAGGAGACGGAAGAAATATTATTTCCAGTAGCGGATCTCATAATTTTTGAAAAATAATAAACGGAGAGAAAAGATGATGTGTAGACAGTCTCAGCAAATAAAGACAAGATATCATATTGTCGACTTTGTGTGTATTCATGCCGATGTATGTATGTATGTAACATTTCTGTTGTTTCGTGCGAAGGATCGCTTTGCGAACGGAACACAATTGTTCGCCTTTTACGATGGGAATTCCACAATTTGTTGTGAGCAGACAACGGGACAAACAAACGATAAAGTTCCTGGCGATTGTTTACGCTCTGGTAAACATCTAACGTGTGGGCAGCTGTGACGACGTATCGTCGCAATATTGTCGGCATTCTAGACGACCGATAGTCCGATAGTCAGTTTTATCTGATTGTTATCTATGTCATCACAAATACAATACAGTGAAAATATCATCAAGTTTGTTTGTAAATATAGGTTCGTATATAACTTATTTTTAGCGATCATATTAACACAGAATGTGCAATATTTTTATAGAAATATAACTACTTAAAACTCAAAATTGATAATTGTTTTTGAAGAACTATTGTCTGAAAAAATATCAACATTTAAGTGTCATTAAATGTCATTTATATAATAATATAATAATTTAAGTGAACAATAAGAAATGGCAATTTCTTTAACACTTATCGATCACTAAAAGCATTGTTTATATACATACCAGTTAGTCAACCTTATGGACAAAATAGTTAACGGATTTTTGAACATTTTGGACAAAAGCGGTAGATGGCAGCACGCCGTTGATGTCCGTCTCGACTTAAATATAAACTTGATAGTTAGACTACTACATACAAGATGGCTCTCTTACGTGTCGGTAAAATATTATTTAATTGCAATAGTTACCTCGTAAGTTGTAGGCAGATTGTAGGTGAGGCCCGGGGAAAGGAGAGGGTGGATAGGCTATGACGCTATGATGACGCGCCACGCGATAATTCTCGTATTTACATTGAAATGTTTGTTTTATTAGGAAGAATAAATATTTAGTTTGATAATATATAATCGTTATTTTTTTACCATTTTACTTTACTTTTTTTAGTTTCTAATTTAATGTTATGCTCTATATATGTGTTGTTGTTCTAGTTTTTGTGTTATATTTATATAATATTTTTTATTTGATTTACTTATGTTTACTATTGCATAATAGTAGAAATTCGTTTTTCATTATAAAAATAAACATGGAGTTTGGGAGTACAAATCGCCATTTATATTTACATATATGCACCACGTTACTTAAGAGGTTTGTTTGTTTGTCTGATCTAAGCAGATCCATGGAATTTTACGCGTTTGTTTGTATTTTAGAGCATGATTTGTGCGTGTTTGTTTGTTTAGAGCAAGCAAATCCAGATCACAAAGAGATTCCTCTTTTTGCTCGCGATCCGACGTCCGAGCAATTACGAGCAATTTGTGCAACATAACCTAATCGCGCTAACACCGTGTTGTAAACTGTCGTTTGTAAATGTAATCCGATTTATACTTGCATCAAATATGCACAATATGGATAATATAATGATACCAATGTGATTGATGTAAAGAACGATCATTATATTTTAAAAACTTCACTTGGTAGGTACCTAAATACTAGTATATGATGCATTTTTATTGTAGTCTAGATTAGTTTGAAAAATTACTTTTACTTTTCCTATTCATAATAGCTGTGACAATAAGTAAATAATAAAATTAAGGTTATATTGCAATCAAGCGCGTTTGTTTGTACCATCTTTAAATCCAGCTCTGAGACGCTCTCAAGTTACTCTGATGACGTCAGTAGATACTGCTCCAAGCACACATACCAACAAAGCTATTAAAAACAGCATACATGATGACGCGTTCCCGCTCTTTCTCTTGATTGGTTGAAAAGTTACGATGTAACTTGTATATACGGATGTTGCCCCCAAGGTTACCTCGTAATTTTTCAGCCGCTCAGAGAAAGAGCGCGAATGTGTCATCATGTATGGTGTTTTTAATAAGTAAAGTGGTGCATATATGTAAAACTAAATGGCGATTTGTACCCCAAACTACATATTTTTATCATTATATAAAAAACGAATTTCTATTATTATGTAATAGTAAACATAAGTAAATCAAGTAAAAAATGTTTTGTAATTATAAGAAAAACTATATAAATTTCCCGCCTTTACACCAGTTGAAGTTAGCGACAGTACCGCTATACACGGGAGAAGCGAAGATAGCAATAGGAGAGAGGAGGAGAAGAAGGTTTTCGTCTATATGTTCTAACGAAAAACCCGCGTTTTATTAAAATTTTAAATATAAAAATGCCATCGAACTACAGATTATATATTATCAAACTAAATACTTATTCTTCGTAATAAAACAAACATTTTCTGATTATTATATAATCATAAATATAAGTAAATTAGGTTAACCAAACAACTTATTAATTTAAAAACTAAGAAAATAAAAATTGAGAAGTAGATTTATGTTTTTTTTTTCTAGGCAAATTTTCGTCCTTTTAGATTTAACTTTCCTCTTTTCAGTGATTTTTGCTTTGTTTAAATATTTTATTCTTAAAAGAAAAAACCTCAATTTAGAAAATTGTTCAATTAATGTTTTGTCAACAAGAACGTGCCTTGCAATATACTTTCAATTTCTTTATATTTATAACAGAATACCTCAAAATTCTAATCTTCTAATGTAAACAAACACGAGAATTATCGCGAGGTGCGTCATCACAGCGTCACATGCATCCACCCTTCCTTTTCCCCAGGCCACACAATTCGCCAATGCCAGTAAATCACCGATACGGATTCCGTCGTTTCCGTAGATGGAAACACAGAAATCTGTCTCTCACTCTGGCCGAGATACCTGTTATATTTATCACGTTTTCAAATCAATTTACATTCACCGATAGAGTGCACCACTTCCCTGAGCAATACTTTATTTTTCCGAAAATGCATTATGTTGACTAACTAGATATATTTAAACAATGCTAAAAGTAATATTTCTGAAAAATATGATTCCAAGAAAATGAAACTCACGTGAACAGAAAGTCTTTTTAATTTAATTCTATTGTATCCGCATTTCTGTCTAACTGCTATTGCAATTAAAAAAAAGAAGAATGAGGAAAACAATAATACAATGGGAAAACACAGTCTTCCGTCGTACATCTCCAGCACTGCATTATTTCACAACGGCTCCTTATTTTTACTTACGGAAGGTGTATATCTCGCTACGCGTAATTAAAAATCCATTATCGCTATTCATACGGATCTCTTTGTCTCAAAAGGATTCTATATTCCCCGTTATTATGAATATTTTATGAACAGAGGTATAGGTAGATTTCACACCAACAATAACAGGAAAACAGCTACGTTACACAGAAATACAAGGACAACATTATTATTTTCTCTTGTTGCACAATCTATTGCAAGTATCTACTTGATCGACATATTTTATATCTTAATGTATTAACGTATTTCTGAATTGATAGTATTTAATTATTTCATACTATAAAAGCTTGCAATCTTTGTTTTTATATGTTGTTTCTTCTGTTGTAGATGTGATGAGGTCTACAGAGATAATATTGTTGTTAAAGAATTTATACCAATTTTGACAAAAGGAATACCGACAGATTAATTTCTTTGGGGCAATTCAGATACCTGCGTTTTGACTGGTATTTCCACATATACTTTATGTGTATCTTGACATCAACTAATTTATAAGCGAGACCGCAAACTTGAGAGACAATACTGCGGAATCCCTCTTATTGTATTGTCCAAGACAATCCAGAAAGATCTGATTCACTGCCACACTCATCTTGAAATAAGCATGGGACTTTTTCTTGCATGAGAAATCTAGAACTGCGATTTTGGAAGTCCGATAATCTGGTAACTCCTTTCTCGATTACAGCAGCATTTATTTCCATGTTATTTTCTGCACTTTTTATGTATGTATTGTCATGATTTAATAAATTGATATTATTTAATTGTAACATTACTAGCTTTTCTTTTATCTATGTTAAAATAATAAAAAGGATATAATAATAAAGGATATAGAGTGTCTCAGTGTCAGACGATCGTGATGTAAAAGACCTCTGCATTTGGCAAGTCATTCAAGGACATTTTCCTTCAGGAAGTAAAGCCAATCGATAGAGAGACACCTATAGTTCGAAATCAAATCTTAGAACGTGAATATTATATATTTATCACAGATTGTGGCAGATCAAAATTTGATCGAGTTCAGTTCGAAAAAAACATTTTTTATAGTGTATTTATTTTGATTAAATTTAATTTAATAATGCTTTTATATAGATTTTTTATCCAAGTTCATTGATATGTCAATAAGTAGAAAGGGAAAACTTTTGAGATTTACTTTGGTCAAAAATTGCCGTGTATGCGAGGTTGCATACTCCCTGTACAGTTAAAATTTTTTGAATTTGTAATGTAACCTAAAAAATTATTAGGTAATTTTCTCCAACAACTACCAGCGCCCCATTCAATGCCCCATTTCGGAACTGATGAGCGATGTCTGTCGATTTGCTCCCTCCAAAGGAATTCTTCGGCCATATCAACCTAAAAATAAACGTATTATTTTAATTCTTACCTATATTTTAATATGTTTATAAGAAATTTTATTTCGTTATGTTCTCCGTATATTTAGGTTGGAAAATTTTGTATACGATCGCCAACCATTGTGCGACAACTAGTAGAAAATTTACATAAAGTGGCAATTTGAATTTTACTAGTCACTATGTATTCACGACACGGAACCGAATATCCAGTAAATTTTACCATCAACTGTTGCATATGCTGATCTACCCGTCATTTAAGCATAGAATCACACAGATAAATGTCTCAAAGGGCGGTTTCACATTTCAAACGTTTTATAAAATAAAATCTCATGTGTTTTAACTTAAACGTTTCTCATCTCACAAAGTTAAGTTCACGACCTTGATAGCCGATTATATAAGAGTCTCAGTCACACTATATCACTTGAATTAACTACTTTAATATTGAAAATTAGAGTAGAAGACATTGAGCAACAGCCTCCCACAGCGTCTCCGGATATACTAAAAATATAAAGGGGATTATCTTCCTATTCGTAATTTTTTTAACGTCAGGGCGTCATCTGGACTGCTGCACACAGAAATTCTTCCCCCGCTTGGCATCTGACATTTAAGAGGGTATACTTATAATTAAAAAGTGATAAAACAGATGACACTAGAATGTTTAAAATTGGATTTTAATAATTTAATTAAAGCATTATATTTAACAAAAAAAAAATGTTTATCCGGACTGTGTGCTACCTTGTAGCATCACAATATATTTGCTTGTTGCTCGCTAAAAATAATTAACTTTATTGTGCCCGTTTATCCTGCCATGCATGTAAATATGTAAACTTACCTGCTGCATATAATCTTCCGTGTGTAAATAAAACTGTTTAATCAAAATATTCGTCTTTTGGATAATTAGAGTATAATTCTGGCTTACTCACGTTACTTAGCTACTCCTAGAGTAATTTACTTAATTTATTTTGCATCTTGTCAAACTACTACTAACAAACTGCCTGTCAAACACGTGCAATAAATTCATTGTATTTATTTTATTTTGTAACGCCATCTATGTTTCAAGGGTTTTAATTCGGTTTTGGGATAGAAAACTGCACAAGCTATTATTTAATTTATTGTTATAAGGTACAAATTTTAAACACATTTTATTTAAAAATATTTAATTTATAGTATATTATATTTATATATCGGATTTAAACTAATCCCGGCAAAATGTGCCAACTTAAAACTACATTAGATACGTGGGCATGCAGGCAAGTACTATTTGAAGAGGAGAACAGAAAGAGAAGAATGGCTAAGCGCTGTAAAAAGTGGCTGTGAAAAGAAGAACTTGGAAACAAATTGCAAACATAAGTGAAGTCATAAGCCTTTTTAAAGTTTAAAATGCTGTCATATATTATTATCTCATGACACGACCATGACCAGAACATTATTTTATATGCTCTTCCATTACAAAGGCATTAATTAGAGATGTCCTTGAGCTATTTAAAAAATATAATAATAAAATACAAATAAAAGCTTGCCCTCGGGGACTGCAAATTCATACGTCCAATTCGGGCTTTCGGTATTATACGATCGTAATATACGATGCAGAGGGACGAACCAGCAGCCCTGATAAACTCGTAACTGCGTATACGAGGACATAGCTGGATGCGGCAACTAGGACGAGGGTGTGGGCGTATCGCTCGCCTCTGCCGGAATAATAGCCGGTCATTAGCGCCTGTAAATTTACAACGTGGCCGCGTAAGCTCTGTTTACGACCTCTACCTTCGCTATTCAAGGTATGTTACATAGGTACAATTTTAAGCAAAAGTATCGAGACAAGATGTTATAAATCAGGGTGAAATTTTCAAGACGGGAATTTGCAGCATGTACTGGAAAATGAAAAGTAAAGAAAGGAATATATAATCATTGTAATCATATAAGGTTTCAACGCACGGATAGTTTATCTCATACCATTTATTCACGTCAAAAACCAAAGATGCTGTAAGTGTCATAGTCTGGTGTCGGACTGACTATGCGGCCTTCAATCAGCTGTTATTGTTGTATGGATCGCCCCCTAAAATAACCTGTGTTCTCATTTTAACATGAAAAAAAAAATCATTTGAGTATTCAGCTTAATTTAGTAATTAAGTAATTTCATTTTGGTATAAATTTTAGTTCATTTATTTATTGACATCTTTTTCATGACGCCACACATCTTAGTTTCAATTCTTAGTTAGTATATCGCGTCTCCACGCGCCGCATGTTGAATCTACGCACGTTTGAATACCCACAAGGCCCGCGTCCCAGTATAAGCCTTGCATTTACCGCAATCGTGACAGACTTCACCGGTTCTCGATCCTCTACCTTGCCTTGACCATTAACCGTAGTCGTCCTCCGGGTGTAACACCCCAAACCGTAGTCGTTCCGCGGCATGACACGGCCGGATCTTCCGTTTGGAGTTCGATTTGTAGTTCGTAGTCTCGGCCCCTGGGTTGTGGCACGGCGCAACCCTCCGCCCTCATTCGATTATCGACCGTAGTCGTCCGCGGGCGTGATGCGGCGCGTAATCTCCGTATTCCCTTTTTCTCTGTCGTCGAACTATAGTTAGTAGTCGTCCCTTAAACTTGCTGCAATATGTTATTATCTCGTGACACGACCATGGCCAGGACATTCTTTTATACGCTTTTCTTTTATAAAGGCATTAATTAGTGACGTCCCACAATGGTTCAGAACGCGAAAAACGCGATCGAAATCATATTTTCAACTTCTTCGTACAACGTTAAAATTGCAAGTAATTTAATCTTGAATAGTTGCTCTACTTGATGATATAAATAATATGCATCTTATTTACATAAGTTTTTCTATATTTGCTTTCAAAGTTCAGTAAAATTGAGACGTTTCTCCATATAGGAATTAGGGTCTGATTAAAAAGACTGTACCACAAGCAAATGCGCTTATTTATTGATGTCATTATAATATTGTTATACATTGCTAAGTGTATTATTAAGTCGCATTACTTATTATTCGATAATGTTTACATGGTACAAGAAAATTAATTGTTCCTAACAGGTAATCGGATTATGAAAATTTGCCTTAAGTAGAGGATTAAGTTTAGTTCCATACAACCCTACACGGTAATTACGCCATTTATGCATAAATTATGTATATATAATAAAACCCCACTTGGTACCCGATCAGTTGAAACTCAACTTTGAGTCGAAACTTTATGCAGTTATTCTGTGCACTATTTCCGAAATTTCTGACGTTAGAGTGGTTGTAAAAGATTATGTTTTTGTTGCAATAGTTTTTTTGAAAAGTTGTAACATAATGGACGCGAAGAAAATAAGTCGATTGGTATTACACGAAGTCGCTATGAAGAGTGATGATAAATCGACTGAAAGTAAAAAACGAGCAATGTATCGGTTTATACTTGACACATACGGCCTTGCCGAAGAAGATAAATCAAGTAAAAATATTTTGTATTGGCTTGAACACATGTTTTTTCCAAGATATTTTCAATATTGGAAATCGTCCAATAGAACATCAAGTATTTTTATGAAAAAGCATACTGTTTGGCTACAAGAAGAAATTATTTTCCTGAATCTGTTTACTGCGATCGACCATCAACTTCGGGTATTCGAGGTCGTCCTTCAAAGAGTTTTGCTGAAAGTTCTGTTGTTATAAAAAGGCGTAAACCGAGGAGCTCAGAAAAAGTACTTCCGTGGAAGAACTTGTGCATGCTACTACAATGAAAGTACAAGAAAGTCGAGATAAAAGTACTGCTGATTTGATAATTGAAAGTACTTCAACTACACCAACTAGAAGCAAACGTATAATGGAAAAATGGAGGAATCCCGAACAAGAACAAAATGCCATAACACCTGAAGAGGCTTTATCATATCTCGGGTGGTTTTACGAAGCAGCAATATATGCTTATTAGAGCAACAGCTTTAAAACGTGGTTGCAATTATATCCAAGTTACCACGATATTCTAAAAGCAAAAAAGACGTTTTATCCTGAAAATATTACAATATCTGAGCAAACATGTGAAGTGCGTTTGCAAAATTTACCAAATAAAACTTGTGAAAGTCTTTTAAAAGTGGTGAAACCTGAAAATGCAAACTTAACTTTGATTTGCAAGTGGGGCTTTGATGGTAGTTCTGAATTTTCCACATATAAACAAAAATTTGAAAGTGAAGGTGTAAAAGATGACAGAATATGTATGACTTCTTTAGTGCCATTGAGGCTAATTGACAATGAAAATCATGTATTATGGCAAAATCCACTACCACCTTCTGTTAAATTTTGCAGACCTTTGAGAATGCAATTGGTATGTGAAAGTGAAGAAATCGCTAAAAATGAACAATTATATATATCTAACATGTCAAATTCAATGCATTAAGGGGTGCTTTTGACAAACAAATATTTTGAATTTGTAAACTAAACTGTATAATTTGTATAAAAAAATATTTTTCGTACTTGTATTAAGTGATATCAATTTTTCGCATTTAAGGGTTGTATTTTAGGGTAGGTTTACAAATAGGGTTTTTTATGCATAATTTCAGATTCAGCATACCCAAAAACATAGACTTACTCAACTTTTAATGTAAAATTTGTGAAAACTAAAAAGTAAACAATTTCGATCGCGTTTTTCGCGTTCTGAACCACTGTGCGTCTTTGAGCTACTTAAAAAAATAAAAATAAAATGAAAACAAGAGCTTGCCCTCGGGTTTTAGGTATTAGTCGTCTGTGAGCATGACGCGGCGCGTAATCTCCATATTCCCTTTTTTCTGTCGTCGAACTATAGTTAGTAGTCGTCCCGAGGGCGTGACACGACGTTAGTTCACGATAGCCGCCTATATAGAGTTAGGTATGCCGAGGTGAGATTCCTTTTTTTTATTGTGTTCAATAGCGAGTACAAGATATTTAGGATTGTATCCTGAACGACGACAGCCATATCGTATCATTTTTCTAGATCTTGATAGAAATTTAATCGAATATGGATCGATTACCAAATCGCGTAATGTTCATGGTAATCGGGATTTGGAAGAAAATTAAGGGGATATTTTACAAATGGTAAATTCCCCTTGGTTTTCTTTTGATGATATATTTTACCATTTATTCTGTAGAGGAACTACATCAGACTCATGTTTTCGGAATTAACCCGTTGCGGGATTTGTAAAAGAGACGTCCACTTTGAGCGAACCGTCCCTCATCGGACACATCTGTTTGATACTGGTGTTAGGGGCATTGTGCATAACATAGAATACTACTTCACAGGAACCTCCGGCTTGCCTCCATAATTATTAAACTACCCGAGGTCATCTGGACGACGATCGATGTCTGTTAGGCGCTCGAGCTTGAATACGTGATGGAACACAAAAGGATTCGCATTGAATTATAGGATACTTGCAAGCATTTTGTAAGATATATATATTCTCTACGCGTCAGTGTTTTCGATTTGTTTGATTTAAATGCGCATATAATTAATTATAACTTCCTAACATTGACGAACCGTAATTAGCGACATAACATCGCTTTATAAGCTCTATATTTATCTTTGCTGTTCCCTACCTGGAATATTTAACGGTTTAGGATGTCATCAAGTCCGGAAAAGGGCTTTTATAATTTTAACTTTACCGAAACGAACAACAATCATTTGCATAGGTGTACCACTTCGAAGAGAGCAATTTCAAAATAACTACTGTACAGGCTGTTTACGGTATTGTGATTTTATTGTCAAGGGAAATTTAAAAATCTTAACATAAGGTCATTAACCTAAAAATATTTTAACAAGAGTGGCAAAATAAGAGAGATATTAAGGATAAAGAGAAAATTGTAGTTTTTATTTTTAAGTGATGATGAAGCATATTGAATTAAACATTGTTTTCTACGTTTTTCATGGAATCCACTTTGCACTAATTTTATTTTCTATGTTAATTCAAGCTTACCTAGTATATTTTTATTATATTTTGCTCGGGGAGATTTTTCATTCTTCGGGATGTCTATTAGCTAACTTTTGCTGTATTTCCCTCAAACTGGAGCAAATAACGGTATCTTAATGTCAGTTACGGGTATCTATTCAAAATTAATGTTGGCTTGCATGAAGCGATAACAATCGAAGGCTGATTACTGGCAATTTTAGTTTAAATCCTCATTCTGCCTGTGGCCACGAAAGACGACGGTGATATTGAACTCTCATAACGATTTTTATGCCCACATTATCAAAAATATCAAAGAAGTGTTTACCTAAAAAAGTATTGATATTTCTCTGAAATAATTAAATCCTTACTTTTACCTATAAAATTGTCGGGAATTTCCCGTAAAATTTCCTACGAAGAATCCGGCTAGAATACCATTCCATGCTATTGACCGATACGGGGGGCACTTTTCACAGTATTCTTTCACTTATCAGAGAAGTCGCTGGGTGGATAAAAAACTACTATATTATTTTATTTGCGATGTATTCCATGCAGAACACATGTTAGATGTCACATGTTTGGAAAACGTTTTTGAGCTCGTTAGCTGTTTTTAACCTTTACGCTTGCAGAATCTGAGAGCAAGATCAGAACTTTTAAACAGTCGTCGCCAGCTACATTTCTTACGCTGTTAATGATAATTTCAGTAATATCGTTTGCGGTGACAAGCAATCTGATTTTTGTAGCTACTAAAAATGACATTAAGGATTTTTTAGATACAATGTGTCAACCACTACATTAACAGCGCATCTTCATTTAATATCTGTCGTTCCATCTGCGCTTATCGAAAGATAATTTTCACAATTATGATTTTTTGTTTTGTCGAATCGCTTAGGTACATAATATTTTCTAATTATGGATGAGGAAGATCTTGGTTGGTATATTTTTTAAGAAACCCAGGGAAAAATGGATCCTGTAATTTATTTAATGGGATATTGAGATATACCAAGAAAAGCTGCGCATAAATTAATTACAAATTTATCATGTGAAATACCTGTTTTGCTATTCAATATGCCTCATACTTTTCAGATGCCGTTCAAGAGTATATTTGCCCCTAAATTCTAATTTCGCAGAACAATAATGTAAAGCACTTCTTTTTTGTTAATGACAGTGAAAATGGTGGCATATTCTGAAACAATGCTTAACATTTTAAGAACTAGTAAAATATAAAGGAAAGAATACGAAACAAGTAAATATTAAATAAGAATCAAATATGTTATAGAACTATAAGACTCTAATGAATACCAAAAATATGAGAGTATCTAACAAGATAAACCAAAAAATGTATGCGTTTATTTATACCAATATCTGATATTCTTTTCCGGCAGTAACAAATGGCCAAGGTATCCAGCAATAACGGGGATAAATTAGCCCGCTACGCTATTTACTTTTATCAATATATACTTGTGTTGTGGCCGGCGTCCAATGGCGCACCTGACAACCACCGCTCTCCAGACGAACGGCACGTCCGCTCTATTATAACGCTCGACTCCCCCGTTCTTCGCTGCGTACGCACGATCGTCCACATGCTTCTCTCGGCTGTACGCTAATCAGGGACGTTGCGCTGCCCTCGTGACCGCGCCAAACTTCTTTATTTGTCCATTATTTTCTTGACGCACCTTACGTCACCGCACATATACACACACAGAGATTAATAGAACTAAAAATACGTTACAAATTCTACATGTTTTATATGCTTACATAAATAGAATTAAAGCAAATATTTTTTCTTACTCAAGTAAATAATAAATCAAATTTAAAATAATATGCATTAGACGACCCATTACACATATTCGACAGCTTTGAGTATTGACCCCTCCATTTGAGAGAAATGAACCTCATAAAATATAGTTCATTTATTATAACAGACGAGGTACTATGGGAGTCAGTTTGCTATGACGTCATGATCGTGTTGCAAATTTTCTGTTCGTCAAAACGTAAACAAACCGTTAGGTTATTTAAATGTCAAACACTTTTGACAGGTGAATAAACAAACTCATAAAAATAACATTTACCATTAATATTAGTGATGATTCTTTTTGAAAATCAGGATTTAAAGTATGTTAATCATGATAGCAGTGCAAAAAATAACAAAAAAGCACAAGTGACTATAATAAATTTAATCGGGACCATTATCGCTTAAAGTATTCACAGTAACGATTAGTATGCAAGTTTCTTCTCTATCCAAACCAGTCTCTCTGATTTACTACTTCTAAATTTCGTTTCCAATATGTTGTACACCAAGTACGTCAAATTTCCAGACTAATTTAATTCAATCCGCTTTATGCAATTGTATGCATCCTCCGATCTGCATATTTCATCCATCGTTTCGTAACAAACTTCCTTTTCTTTGAGAACAAACACATCTACCACAACAATGTGTTTCAACCATAGAAATGTTTTTTTCTTTAAGAGCACTGTTCAAAATTTAATGTGTTATGTTAGTCTGAAAAATGTATGTGAAAGAACTACTTCTGTAAACAATATTTGTATATACTCACTGTTTTCGTACATGTCATAAATTGTGTATCCAATAGCACATTGACAATGAGTAGAATAATCAATTTTTACAACATTTATTTCGTATGCATTTTCGTTTTGGGTTAGTGGATGTAATTCCTTGTTTACTCATGGATGAAATATTGCTTATGTTTGCAACGAAATACTGTAAAGAATATGACATTTAAAAGATATTAATTTTATTCTCCTCGCATGAAAGTTAACGGGAGTAATGGCCCGTTGTTCTCGCGTTCTGCGTCGAAATACACGATTAACGAAACTATTAACTCCTTCGATTGTTTACACAATGGTTACGATATGGTTTAGTTGTAATAACTACTTATTTTAAATAAATATATACCAAGTATAAACGCAAATTCCCACACTTCACTGCAAATGCAGAATATAACCCTTTGACAGTTGACAGCTATAGCTAAATTGGTGGGAATACATTGGAAGATGTGACAAGGATGCAATTTGAAAAGCAGTAGGCACTAACATAGTATCTTTAATTGAACATGAATAAGTTATATGTTAGTTGGTTATTTTAATAATATGGTATTGCATAGTCTGAATTTGCAAGTAATGACGTACCTCGTCTGTTATAGTAAATGAAGTACGCCTACGGAATCTGTGTCAATATTCGTAAAAAAAATCATACCCACATCCCAATACAAATATAAACTTTGTTAAGAGCACATATCACATTTTTTACCGATAATAGCAAAACACCATTAAAATATAACTTTTATATCTGTAACGGAAATAAGTACATTACTTCGCCAACGAAAACCCTACACATTTGCAACCATCATCGAGTAGATACTTAGTTCTATATACATAATTTTATGCTTCCTTTGGAAATTCTCACATTCCGACACCATTATCGTACTTAAAACGCAAACAATCCGAGGGCTCCAAGCTCGCTTACTCCCAGCGGCGCTCTATAATTAAGGGCAGCCGGCGCCCCAGTTCACCGGCATTAAACTGCCACTCCGCCCCCTATAGTGGTAGCGTTAGACAATCGCTTCCGTTGACGTCACGTGCGCTTCCGCCATTAAACGCGGACGCGGTACTGTCGGAGAATAAATTAAGTGTTGCAGTCGGCGAAGCCGCGGATGATAATAAAACACTCTTGAGGCGCTGAAGGAAGTTTTGAAGTGTAAAGTAAACATCTCAGAATATTCCACCTCTTTAGTGAGCTCATCTGATATAAGTACGCTGTTCGTCTGCAGCTTACGAGCTCGTCAAATGAAGTGTGTGAACTATTTAATGAAAGAGACTAGAGGTTAATTGGAAATATGTTCTGAATTTTCTTTCAAAATTTCGAGGAAATGGCAGGTATATCTGCAAAAACGAAGAATGGATAAAAATAGAAAATCGATATAGTATATTCAATAACATAAACATCACAAGAAAATTTACTGAAGAATCTGAACGACCAGTTAAATTATTAAAAACAAACCGAGGAGTGGAAACTTAATACTCTATTTTGTCGGTTGCGCGCCCCTTACTTCAGCACATCGAACTACAACTAATCTGGCGGTACATTCAAATGGATCAAATGGTAACGCCGTGGTCTCTAGTGGTCAAATGGTAACAATTTTTGAAATATTGTATATTAGGATATATATAGGCGGATTAGATCTACAATTAAAAATAATATGCAATATACAGGTGTTCCAAAACTTAGCAGTACGTCAAAGTTATGTTTTTCTTAATGGAACGCCTTGTATTTTATGACATTTTTGAAGTGTACACTAAAAACCAGAACAATTTTATTTAAGGTTCCCTATACCTAATTTTTATACTTTATGAGATATTTCAATTTATTTAAAAATGCAATGTTGTAAAAAAAAGTCTAGTATCTCGGAAACGAATTAATTTAGAGAAGTGAAATGAAACCCGTAAATGGTAGATCCTTTGACTGATTGAATGCGACATTCAACGTGCTCCAGTAGTCTACAGGATGTTCAAGTACCTAAGTCAAACTTTGTGAATTTTACTCGTGCGTAACTTTGTTATTTTAAATGGAACACCCAGTATATTTTTACGTTGATAGATAGGAATTTTTATTTTCTTTAAACCAGTATTAGGAGTCCTTATACCCACCTCGACTAGTTTTTAAATTATTTGGGTTTTTAGGTGTTTAAGTAAATTGTCATTGTCTTATACCTTAATTTAATCTAGGTTTGCTGGTGATTTTTTGAATGTGTCAATTTAATGTGTATCCAGTTAGCACCATAAAAGCATTACCGTTGCAAGAAGAACTGATATAATTTTAGTTATTGGTGTGTGTCAGGAAAATTGCTTCCTTGCGTCTCGGGTGTATGCGCAGAATACCCTAATCGAAACATCCAGGTAAAAGGGTATTTGAAAAACTGTTGGACAGATTTCGTACACAGGCAACGTTGCTTACATAAAGCGACATAAAACAACAATTGTAAGCGAAGAAAATGAATTTGTGTATTAGGAGCAGTATTGAAGAACCGCATAGCAGCACAAGAAAGATTACTAAGGAATTGGATTAAGTCACATGACTGTATCTGGGATCCTGAAAAACACAAATACTATCCCTACCACTTTCAACACCACCAACAATTATACCCTATGGATTATGAGCGAAGAGTTGATTTTTGCGTGTGGACGCTCGATAGATACGCAGAAGATAATGATTTTTTTTAATTATGTTCTATTCACTGACGAATCCACATTTCATAATAACGGACTAGTAAACTGTCACAATTTCCATTATTATGATACCGAAAATCGTCATCTTTTCATATCTTGGATCGGCAGCATAGGTGGAGTTTGAACGTGTTTGGAGCATTATAGGTGATCATGTAATTGGTCCACATTTCTTCAATAGACACCTAAATGGAAAGAATTTCTAAGCTTCTTTAAGAGGCTTTTGTGCCCTTTTGGAAGAATTCCTTAAATATTAGAAACTGGATGTGGTTTCAACTAGACGGGGCTCCTGCCCATTTCAAACGGTCCGTCAGAAACTACCTTGATAGAAAATTTCCTAATAGGTGGATCGGAAGAGATAACACCAAATATGCTGAGGAACGTTAGAAGAGCATTTGAAGAGAGAGCTATGTTGTGCATTGGAGAAAATGGCAATTATGTTGAATGCTAGCGCCTTTTCGTTTATTTTATTGCGTTTTTTTTTTCTTTATTTTATAGATACATACAAAAATCCCTTGTTATTACCATTTTATACAAAATATTTACTGTTGTTTTTTTAGTTTGTATATACTTCTTAGCGTTTATGATATTCAAGTAAACTATGAAAAATAAAGCTTCTTCGAATAGTAAAATTAATTAAATAAATCAATGTAAACATACACCGGAGTTCCATTTGAAATAACAAAGTTAGGACGAATAAAATTCACAAAGTTTGTTCGCCAGCAACTAATCATATCAGTAATTTCTTGCAACGAGTATGCTTTCATGGTGCTAACTGGATACACATCAAATTGACACATTCAAAAAAATCACTAGCTACTATATTAAATCAAGGTAAGATAATGACAATTTACTTAAACCACCTAAAAAACCCAAATAACTAAAAAACTAGTCGAGGACTCCTAATACTGGTTTAAAGAAAATAAAAATTCCTATCTATCAACGTAAAAATATACTGGGTGTTCCATTTAAAATAACAAAGTTACGCACGAGTAAAATTCACAAACTTTGACTTAGGTACTTGAGCATTCTGTATACTACTAGAAAACGTTGAATGTCGCATTCAATCAGCCAAGGATTTGCTATTTACGGTTTTCATTTCACTTCTCTAATTAATTCGTTTCCGAGAGACTTTTTTGCAACATTGCATTTTAAACAATTGAAATATCTCATAAAGTATAAAAATTAGGTATAGGGAACCTTAAATAAAATTGTTCTAGTTTCAGTGTACATTTAAAAAATGCCATAAAATACAGGGCGTTCTATTAAGAAAAACATAACTTTGATGCGCTGCTAAATTTTGGAACACCCTGTATATTGCACATTATTTTTAAATTGTAGCTCTAATCCGCCTACATATATCCCAATATAAAACATTTCAAAAATTCTTGCCATTTGACTACCAGAGACCACGGCGATACCGCTGTTACACCCTGTATATGATTTCGTATGCGTCTAACTCTGCGTCGATGATTACACATTTTTTACTAATTCAAAGTTTTCTGTATTGATTTTATGTGCAGTATCGTTTACATGTTACGACAACGCTGGATGATTCAAGTCTCCCACAGTGATAACTTGCTATGTGTTCCTTAAACCTAGTTCCGATCGATTTTGTAAATTCCATTCTTTTATTAAGATGATTTCACGTTGCCTAAAAGATTTCTCAGGCTATTATGCGGGGTGAAGCAGGTGTTCAAATTTTGTCTTTTAAAAATGTCACCTAGACCTTTTGAAATATAATAGAAAGATAATGAAACAAAGTTTTTGTCGCGATCTGAAAAACTTTCTCATTCAAATATTCTCTCGTAATTCTTGAATTACGGACTGGTGCACCACCGTCTATGTAATACATATTGACTTTAACATGACATTAATAAAACATTATTCAACGTTATTTCACATAACGTAATGCATGCTATTTTATAAAGTTCACCTGTCGGATGCGGATACAATATACGATTTCAGACTGAAATAACGTAAATATGTTAAAGTTGTTGATAACGTGACATTATCCATAACATCTGTGATACGACATAATTGGGATTATATTATTACTATTATTCATGGAAGTTGTGACTGTTGAAAACACCAAATCTTATGACCTTGCATTAATTATTCCACAAAATATGTGATAAAATGTTTTGCTCTACTTGAATTCTGTTTAAAATTGTGTTGCAAAATATTATTCTATGCAAATTGTCATTTTCATATAATGGCTACACCTTCGTAACACAAGATGATCTTAAAAGGTTTTGCGTAAGTGCTGAAATAACTTGGAATGTTCATTTTTTTGAGCTATTTGTACTGCAAGTATAGGATCCTGTTTATACATACTGCTATGATATCTAAGGTATGGAATCTAAGTTAGAGACATTTAGAACAGGTTTCCAAACCAAATGAAGAAGTAATTGAAAGTGAGGCGTGTGTTCAGTTGCCTACTTTACAGGCGAATTATGAATTTGTTAAAAATAGCTGTTTAAAATGGACAATATTAGCATTAGGTGCTAAATATTGCCTTCATTATAATGTAAACTTTATTTTCTATGTTACTTCAAGTTTACCTGGTATATTTTATGTGTTCTTGTTATATTTTGCTCGGAGAGAATTTTCATTCTTCGGGATGTCTTTTTGGTGACGTTTGTCGTATTCCCCTTAAACTAGAGCAAATAACGGTATTTTAATGTCGGTTAGTGATATCTCTCAAAAATTGAGGTTGGCCTGCCTGTTAGCGATAACAATCGAAGGCTGTTAACTGATAAATCTGGTTTGAATTCTCATTCTGTTTGTGGCCACGAGAGACGACGGTTGTATTAATGTCCTATAACGATTTTTATGCCACAATTTCAAGAAAATATCAAATTTCCAAGAAGTGCCTACCTAAAAAAGTATCGATATAACTCCTGAATAATTAAATCATTTCTGAATACCTGCAATTGACAAGAATTTTCCTATAAAAATTTCCTACGAAGAATCTCGACCAGATTGCCTTTCCATGCTATTCAGCATGGACCGGCACCCGTCCACTGAAACTCCATCCTGTACCCAGAGAATTGCCAGTTCGTCGTGTAGGGTCAAATTAGTATTCCATCAAGTAATTACCTCACCTAAAACAGAAAAGAATTACTCAGTTTCCTTTCAATATTAATCAGAAATTTGATTTTTATAGTTTTTTCACTATACGTTAATTTGCGGTTAGATTTATATCAACCGCCTTTTAGATAGTTATTTTAGGAATTTTAATATTTAAGGGTTGTATATAAAAATCACTGAGTTTGGTCTGTGATAAAATAGCTATCTTTAACAAATATCGATAATCACAGATGATCGTTTGCTATAAAATTTAGTATATTGCTGTCTACGGGTAGATGGCGCCGTTATTTGAATGTAATTAAATTGTAATATGACATTCCATAACCTCATAGTCATTTAAAATGCCAGGAAAGTTCGAATACGTATTTTTGTATTAAATAATTTGTCTTATATAGTATTTACTGATTCCAACATATGTACCTTGTGATCAAGAGTCTAAATAATGATGAAACCTAACATTTGGTAACTAATTAAAGATTTATGGCGAATCTGGACGTCAAGTGTGCGACAGAGATAAATATATCGGAAAAGCATTCCGCGTTTTTGGGAAAACGGTACGACCGATTTTGAAATTTTAAACTGTATTTGTTTTAAAATAATGTTTGAATTTGCGCCAACGTTTTAATTTTTTCATTTTCTATGTATTTACATTTTTAAATGTTGTAAGTTTGTTATTAAAAACAATTTCTAAAATCGGCTCAACGGCGCATGTGAAGACCAATGTCTTAATGACAAAACTGTTTTAATTTTTGAATTTGGACTAATAATAACGCCCGAAACAGAAATATTCATTTTTCTTTTTTTCCATCAAATGCCGACAGGCCGCCGGCTTCTATCGTAACCTAACGCACAGACCGATGTTTGTTTTGAGAACGTATCTACGTACAGATCGTCTGCTATGGTATCACCTAAGGCATAAATATAAGGATATTCAATTCTGCTTTCAGTTCTGTCTTTTTGTGTATTTTATACAACCCAACCTTCTTCCTACCTATGTTTTAAATAAGTGGGAAATTCTTAAAATGTGTAAATATTAATAATAGATAATGTATCTACTTTTTATTAACGAGTCATAATTATAAATACTAAACCAGTTCAATAATTTCCTTGATGCCAATTGTATTACGAAACAGAACATCAATAAAATGCAAATAAAAAAAATGCATACAGCCATTTTTTTGACTGGGTAAAATGTTCCTATAAATTACAATTTCTTTTATATCTGCTTAGATTACATACCTTGTATCATAGTCATTTATATTGACCGCCCTAGAATTATTTTTGGATTTTGGCGCACTGAAATACGCAATGACAAAGTAATAAAATGTCTAGGTAAGTAGATATGGAACTTACATTTTGTACAATAGAATATTAAATCTTAGAAGAAGCCTTTTTTCTTTTCGCGCTGATACGAAGATGTTTTCGCCTATTGACGAGTATATATATAATGCGGTTTGTTACTTGTAAGAAAGTAAATATTCTTCAGTGTGTGTGTTGAGTGAGGTTTGTATGTTTATGACAGTGTGTGGCACCCTGACTCATTTATCACCAGTTACCCTATAGGAAGTTGTATTGTGAAATCATAGATACAGGTATAGAATAACACTCAATGAAACGTAGCGAGTACTCTAGATAATCTTAGCAAATTGATTTTGGGCACATGTAATATAGAAGGCAAACAATTCATACCATTCAAAAAGACAAGAGGTATCTTTCTTTTCGATCTGACTATCGGTTGAGGTTTATTCCTGCAATCACGTGTTCTACAAATGCTCTTCACATTTGTGCATACCTCGAGATAATTCGTTTTCGGAAAACTGCAGTTACTCAATTTACAAAATAAGTCACTGATTATACTGATTCATAGTACGGATTATATTATCAGTGCTATAATTATGTATTTCTGAATTAATAATATTCTTTGTAGCCTAGTAAATCAAATAAAATTACTGATAGTATCTTATTAATTTGCATTTTAATTTTGATTTTTCTAAAAAAACCATACGAAATAGTGTTACCCTATACATTCAAGTTCATATGACAGACTAACTAATGTTTTGAAAAGATCTGATTACTCGAACCGGTATCATTTCTGTAGCGCACTCAATTCGAGGAGTGTGCTACCGTCCTAGTTATGGTTGTCCCGGCGGACGAGATCAAGGAGAAAACGTATTTTCCTCTTTCGGACGCTATTTGCTATCAGAAAGAAATGAAAAAAAAAGTTTTAGTATTAGTAGGGATCGCTGAACCGTCGCCCTTGACCACTTTTTTCTTTTTTCTTTTTGGAAGCCAAATAGCACCAAACAAAAAATTTAAAAAAAGAAAATTTAAAAAATAAAACGTTGGCGCAATTTTAAATACTGTTTTCAAAACAATCTCTTTATTAAATTTAAAATATTTTGATTGGTATGTCTAAAAACAGCGGAAAAAGACCCGCGCCATCTCCTGGAAGAGAATCTCATTAAAAGGCCGTCCAGATTCGCCTTAAGCTTGTTTTTGTTTGAAACGTTTTCTTTTATTTGTACAGTTAGTGTTTTTACATCGATTTTCGATAATTACTTATTTCAAATTTTAATAATCCGAGAAGGAGCTTTGAGGGTGCGTCCGTTAGGTGAGAACTGCCTATTCGTTAGAAAGCGTCCGAAGTATGATTTTGACAGGCGATCTGGTGAAAGGTTGAAGCGTCCCATGCCACCTAACAGGTAGGAAGTCACTTTTCACAGTTTTCTTTCACTTATCAGAGAGGTCGCTGCGTGTATTGAAACCACTATTTTATTTTAATTGATTTTTACTGAAAAAAAAAAAAAAAAAAAAAAATCGTAAACGGACAAGCTAAATAATAATAATATAAATTGAAAACATAAATTTAAATATAATAATAAGTTCTACTGGACTTTAAAAATAAAATTTTGAAATCCCGGGCACTTTGTTCTGAAAAAACAGAACAATACACTTGTATATAGTGTACCACTTATACGCACGTGCGCATAATAGGTACTGAACGGTACTAATTTTTGTTAGTTTTTTTTAGTTAGTTGCACATCCACAATGTACGTTTATACAACGCTGAGATAGCGAAATTTCAGTCACGTTTCATTACATAAAGAAGTGATTTATCTGTGTACACGAACGTGTATACATACTTCGCTTTATGAATAAAAACCATGGCGTTTACTACAAATTTTCAACTTACAGCAAGTGAAACAAAAATTACCATCCGCCCTTTTTCACGTTCCAGGCGTCCACTTCGATACGTCCAGCGCCAGTCTGGTGAACGAGATAACGACCGCCATAAAGGTGTTCGCGTACGGCGTCGAGGATTTCATCAGCGACCCAAAGAACGAGGGCCGCGCCCTCAACACGCAGCTGTCGTGTGACGGTGAGGGCGCCGCCCGCTGGGATACGGGCGACCGCTTCTACAAGTACCTGAGGAACGTGAGCGTGGAACAGGATGCGGGCAAACCGAACGTCGAGTTCACGCAAGATGGGGTCCTGAAGGCGACCGAACTGAAGATTATGAACTTGAGGCCAACCGGACCGGGTCAGATTAAGCAGCAACTCGTCTGGGAAGAAGTAAGTGCTTCCTGTTATCTGTTACCCATTGGTCATTCCTATTATCAGCAAGAAAATTGCTTATTTTCAAGTTTTTACTAAAACAAAATATGTTCCTTAAGTAGTTGTGTTAATTATAAAGTCTGATAATATTATCTTAACATTTATTTATTTATTCTATTCTATTATTCTATTTTTTGGTAAAATGTTGGATATGTTGAGCAAATTATTTATTTTGTTCTCGTCCAGTTATGAATTGTCTTATAAAATTGTCATAGATTTTTTCTGAATTAAGCTGGAGTAAGGAAGTAAAAGGGATTTAAATACACCCCAACAACAGGACCCAGCCATCTGAGGAGCTCTCAGATATTATTGTTAGCAATATCTTACAAATATATAGCAGTAGGCAAGGAATCCCAAACCCAAACAAGATTCTGCGTGGGAGGGGGCCAACATTTTTCTCCCGACAAAAGCACAAGCATTTGACTCCCAAATAAATCAGTTGTTATCACCAAATCTGAATCTTCACAAGTAGAGACCGGATTATATGCAAAGAAAAACTGGAATATATGCATCGATTTTTGAGAAAATATGCATAAACCTGGGGTATATACGCAAAAAAATTACGACAATATGCAAAATTTTTACATGAAATAAATAAGAGCAGAAATTCAAACAATAACTTCATTGCACAAAATTTTTTCACAACATATTTCTAAAACAATTTATTATTAAATGTTTTTCAAAATTGTGTAAAAGAAAGTTTTATCTTCTATCAGAATACATATGTTTCGAAATAGAAAAGCTTCTTTCAACATCCACAGATGTAATTGGTTGATTTTTTAACTTTGCAATACATTCTAAACTAAAATTACAGTCGAAATCGTTTACTGTTTCACCTTCCAAAATTTTCTTAACTTAATTCAATTTCAAATACCCCGCATATTTATTTATCACTTTTTTAAATTTATCGTATATAGAATTACCTATTATACCCTTAACCTTCTTACATAGCATATCAAATTCGTCTACTATTTCAACTGATTCCGAGAGCGACATCCCTTGCGTTTCTAGTTTACGAATGGAACTGGGAACAAAGCTACAATTTGACTTAATATACAAAAGGTTTTGTAGCAATTCTGTTGATGTTACTATCTTTTTACGGTTTTCTAGAGCAATGCGGTCAGCAGTGATTTCAAGAATTACATTTTTTTATTCCTTCAAAATTATCGGCGAAAAAAATTGCAGCCTCTAACCGTGTACCCCATCTCGTAATAATCGGTTCAGAAGGCAACTTAACACCGGGAAGTCACTCCTTATAAAATTGGATTCATAAAAGTGCTTTTAAAAAAACTTTTTTGACATTGCTAATTAAATCATTAATCAAAGGGAATTGATTCCTAATGTCTTCGGCTACACGATAAACCCATGAGCTAAACAAGTGGTATGAATAATGTTACTATAAAAAAAAATTAATTTTGCGTGACTTCTATCATGTATGGTGCAGCGTCGGACAACATTAGAAAAATTTTTTCACAAGGTATACTTCCAGGTAAAAAGAAATTTGATAAACCTTCTTGAACGAATTGGGCAATTGTCACATTATTTGTTTTTTGAAGTTCTTTACAATAAATTAAATATGATTTACCTCCAATATCTTCATGAAGAATTCCTATTAACAAATGAGCAAAATAACGGCCACACTTATCCGTACTTTCATCTACCATAATATAAATAAAATTATTCCCTACCAATTGTTGAATTTCTGCTATTGTTTGCTGGTAACAAGATGTGACATAATTTTTTCGTAAGGTACTTTCGTCAGGTATATTTTGTTTGCAATATTTTTGCAGAAATGATTTCAAATTAACATTGTTTAATCTTGCTAATGGTATGTTAGACGAAATTAATGCGTTACACAAATCCGTATTATATTCTTCTTGTTCTGAGTTTCGTGAAGTTGATGCTACACATTGACGTATAGATTGCTGCACACATGCGGATCGCTTTAGTTTTTCACATTTTCCAATATGTGATGGAGTTTCAGCGTGTTGATCAATCAGGTATTTTCTCTCAGAAGACACCTACAACAACAATTGTCATCTTATATCAAAAGTTAAAGAATTTAAAAATAATTGTAAAGTTTTTAGTAAAATTAAACTTACCAGTTTACTGCAGGGTCGACAAAATATTTTGTCGCTATCCTTTACCAGTTCAGGATATGGCTTAATCCATAAAGAAATTTTGTTCACTATACTCATTGTATGTACGCACAGTATTTAAAAACGTAACACAATTACATGCTGTTTCGCTTAAAGATATTCAATGAATGAATAGTTTATTTGGAAATTAATAATAATAAAACGTATTTACCACATCCCTTCTACTAAGCGAAAATAAACACGTGCAGTTCTTGGAAAAGAAGTATTAGAGAAACCAATGTAAAAGATTTATCGTTCTGAGAATTGTCGGTTGTCGATCTACATTAAGAATTACTAGGAATTTTTACTAATAGAAAGGATAAGAAAAAGCTTAAATATGCAATATATGCAATCACTAATTAGCGCTAATTAACTTCAATTAGTGTAATACGTCTACATATAGACTATAATTAAAGATATGCAAAAAATAAAATATATGCACTTTGCATATAATCCGGTCTCTAGTAATTAGTAATGATTTTATACTGTAAAAAGCTTGCAATCAAAGCATTTTGATGTTTTTCTTGTGAGTTTGAAAATAACGTCATATTATTATTATTATCAAATATTGTTGATAATGACAATAATAATGTGTTTGATTTGACATAGTTTTACACAAGAACTTTTTGAATATCCAGCCATCTCATCTCTCAAATGTTGATTTAATTGATTTGTTTTAAAACAGAGGGCACTTAGAAGTAAAGAAAGCAAAGGGGTGATATAATTTTACTGTGTAAAACCATGTAGGTACTTCTGAGGCATAACAAAAAAAAAAACGGGGTAGTTATGACCAATTTGTAAAATGCCGTGAATTTATCACTACGCTGCTAGGATAACAAGCCAAGAAGGTATTTTTACCACCGTTTATTTTCTGCTCCATTTAAGACTCCGACAAAAAAAAAGAGGGAATTTTCGAAGAGCAGGTGTCGTTGAGACGCTAAAACCGCAAACTGTGTCCTCTACCGTCTCCGTGGAGAACTAATACCCGTGACGTCTCCACCCCACCTTGAGATCGCCCGTCGTGGATCCCTAATCCCCTAATCCTATTGCAGCGACCGGAAATATTTGCTCGCTAAGCCAAAACGACGAAACCGACGTCCAAATAGAAGCTTATGGCGTACGCGGAGACGCCACACCCAAGACGCAAACACTAATAAACGTTACGGGAAAACGGAAGTTGGCTAACTTTAATTGATACTAAATTTAGCTTAGCGAATAGTTCGTATAGCGATTGAAAAACGACTTGCTATTACATATACCTTACAAGGAAACTTCGCGTACTGTAATTCGCACATTCTAAAGCCTTGTTCTGACCTGCAAACAAATTGCTGCAAATTGATTGCACCAAACAAGTTTTGCAAGTGTTGACGACTGAAAAAATTGATTCATTCACACTTGCAAAACTTGTTTGGTGCAATCAATTTACAGCAGTTTGTTTGCAGATCAGAACAAGGCTTAAGGAAACTTTGTAAACTTCATGAAGTGTTACTCTAGGACAGGGTCGGCAAATTTTTTAGGACAGGGCCAAATCGTAACGAAAATTAAGTTCAGCGGGCCAGGTTGTAAATTCTAACGTGTATATTTTTTATTAAGTGTTCCTCTGTGTTTTATTGAACCGAAAACAATGTAATTTTTTGGCAAATTAATAAATTAATAATTACTACCATTTTTATTTTACCTACTGTTTATTATTTGTTGTTCTCCAATTTCAAAATCTACTTTAAAACCTTCGGTGCGTGCATGTAGTATTATCAGTTTTTGACTAACGGTTTCCACTTTAATGCCAAAAACAAACAAGAAATATAATAATTTTAATTTTAAGTAATGTCTGCTAAGTGTTTATAGAAAAAATGTTTGTAAAATTTTATTGTTACTAGATACACTCCCTTGCAACAACAATTGGCATATCGAAATAGTATATTAAAGTACGAGTTTCATAAGGCATGATTTTGTCGCACGAGTTCAAGTTTAGAAAACGAGCCGCAGGCGAGTTTTCTAATGAACGAGTGCGACAAAAAGCCTTATGAAACGAGTCCTTTATACTATTTTTTCTATTTTGCATTATAAATTGATAATAAATACTTAATAAAAATCTCATTAAAAATGTTGAGTTTTATTTTTATATGAAGTTGGACACATTGACATACGATTGACATTTGACGAATTCAAAATTCAAATTCGGCTATTTAAATTGTTTAAACAATATATTTCATAATATAGTCTCTGTAAACTGTAAAAAATGAGTGATACTGAGACAAATTTATCTTGTACGCCACCACAACTGCGTGAAATTGCGGATAACGCCGTCATAAATTTATTACCGAAAAAATCAAAAGCAGTATATGAAAAATGCTACCATCAATTTGAACTATGGGCTGTACAGAATAATGTCAACACAATATCTGAAAACATTTTATTGGCATATTTTGAATTACAACGTAAAAATAAGAAATCTTCTACCTTATGGTCTATGTATTCCATGCTTCGTTCTTGCTTTTCCATTTATAAAAAACAGACATATCAAAATATATTAAATTACAAGCCTATTTAAAACGATTCTCTGAGGGATACGAGGCTAAGAAATCTAAATTTTATGCATTGAAGATATTAATAAATTTTAGAAGAAGGTTCTGACGCATTGTAATTAGCAATAAAGGTACGATATTATTTGCAAAATGTATTTTTTTATGTAATGGATTTAATTTTAGATCGTTTTAATAATGGGTTACACAGGTGCCTGTAGACGAGATGAATTAACAAATATGTCCATACATAATTTAGAATTTAAGAGTGATATTATTTTGGTGACCGTACCTAAAACAAAAAATAATATCGTAAGAGTTTTTGCAATTACGGATGAAAGATGGATTACTTTAATTAAAAAATATGTCGCCCTGCGACCAAAAAATATCAATCATTCAAGATTCTTTCTTACATATCGCAATGGTTATTGTATATCGTGCCCGATTGGAATTAATACGATTGGCAAAATGCCTAAATTAATAGCTAATTTTCTAAAATTGCCCAATTCAGAGCTTTATACTGGACATTGCTTCAGACGTTCTAGTGCTACACACTTAGCAGACGCAGGCAGTGATTTGCTGACTATAAAACGTCATGGTGGATGGAAGTCATCTGCGGTAGCTGAGGGTTACATCGAAACATCTATGAAAAGTAAAGTGGCTGTAGCGCACAACTTATCAGGGCCAAGTACATCTGGTCATTCTAGAGTTATATCATCGAATGATTCTCAATCACAAGAGTCTACCATTAAAGCCAATAACATAACTCAGCAAAACTTTGTTACGAAGAATTTGCCTGGCATAACAATACATTCTCAAGATACTTGTTCCGTCAGTGTAAATGTATACAGTAATTCCACGTTTAATAACAATAACAATGTAAACGAAATTTGTATAGAATTTTTGATTAAAGTATTTACAATTTACATGCATTAAACGTCAATTTTGCTTTCTGTCATAATGTATTCAATACAGCCAACCTATAGAAATGAAAAAAGGCGTATCACAATGAAGCACTTTTCGATACGCAAAAGCGTGTTACAATTGCGTTTTTATGAACGCAAAATAGAAAAACGTACTTTTCAGTTTTCGCTATGTTAATTATGCAAAAATTGACAAATTGTTTGAGTATCAATCAAATTTGGAAATAGTACTGCAGTTGAGCTACTAAGAGCGAAAACAATGGAAATATGTAATTCAATGAAACAATATTTGGAAAAATTGTGATTTTTATTTTTTTTAAATATGTTTGCAAAAATTTGTATACAGCCTCAAAATTGAATTCTAAGCAACTTTTTCAAATAACTTCTTTGGATATCATATATTCTAACCTCACTTTTTGCAGATTCACGGCATATTTTTTAAATTTACCGCCATACTAGTGCTGACGTGACGTGTGTCAAAATAAATTTTGGGGTTCCTAGACATGCACAACCTATCCCCCAAAAAAAGTTTTAGTCTATTTTAATAATAAAAAAATTTCCCATATGTTGCAATATTTATGCCAGTCACTATAGAAGTATGTAGGTTGTATTTTACTGACGTATCGAATATACAATTTTGTATAATACTGAATAAATAAAGCTCTATCTATCTATCTATCTATCTGTTCATATACGTATAATACTAGTTTCTTTGCAGTTCCCTTATTTCCAATTGAAATAACCGTGCCCGGCTATAACTTTTAAAAATGCAGAAAGCGTTCGTATTCATATTCCCCCCATGTATTCTTATATGTGTGTATTTTACCATTCCATTTATCTTTCTCCCTTGTCCGGGCGGGAATCTATCGGCTTTTGCCCTTTTGACCTCTCGCATTGCTGCCATGTTCGCCCGCTAAGATGCTCGTAAATTCTGCGAAACGTTTTCAGAACTGTCAGCTGTTGCTTGCGTATAGCTGGACGTGACCTCTCCTTTCGTTTATGTATACATATATAGACAAAACATCGAATGGCATTCATGCCGAAACTGAATTGTATACAAAAAAAGAAAAAGTCCAACATCGTTGAATCTTTCAAATAACTATAGGAAGCAATAACATTAATGACAAAAAATGTATATGTTGGGCAGCACAAAACTGCTGTTCTAGATATCAATCCTTTAACTGTTAATTTAACATACTACGTGCTTCGGCCTAGGCATCCTCAGGTATGTTTTGTAATCTGTTGAATGAACCCATTTGTCCATAGTATTCTCTCAATTTCCAAAGTAATCACAGTTTCAAAATTTGGTGATTAAAACTTTTTTCCAATATAAATAAATTTTCATTACCTCTTTGAACAGATTACAAAACATACTTGAAGATGGCCTAGGCCCATGTAGTATTAACAATTAAAGGATTGATATCTAGAACAGCAGTTTTGTGCTACCCAACATATTGTAACGTTTTTCTATTTTCAAAACGTTGTCGGGGTTTAGAAAAATACACATGCGATATATTTTAGATTAACTTGATTTATTAACACACTTACGGACTACTTAAAATGTATTAAATAACACTAAAATTAAATCACTCACTACTTACTATTAAAAATCACTTATTAATTAATTCACTTAATTACTAATGTCTTAATTGATGTAAACGATTTATTTCCACCGATATTCATATCACACGTACTAATTCGCTCGTATTTATCTCTACTCGCTATCGGCACTATTCAACTCGTATCAACTGACTGACTGCCCAATAACCAAGCGTTATTTTATATCTGGCGCCGGGACTACGAGATTGTTCGGGAAACATCTAGGGCGTGCTTCTGGATTCAGGAGAATAATCACAAATCTGGCGACCCGGTACTGCCCTCTGTCGTTCCTCTTTGGAACCTTGTATGTAGTCCTTCCGCTGCGCTAGCGCCATGCCATCCCAGAGCGCCCAACAAAACCGCCAGTTTAAAAATTGGCGCGCGTTACAATATACATTATTATATATACATCAATTCATAGACGTACATTAAATTAATGAGAAAGGTTGTAGTTAAAGATGATAAGAATGGGAAAAGCAGTCAAGGACTGATGAAAAATCAAGAAATGGGAAACCTGGGGTGAAGAAACAGAATTAGAACGGGAAACCGAGGAACTACAATGGACAAAAAAATTTACAAAAGAATACAAGAAAAATTCAACCAACAAAGGGAAGAGAAACTAACATTTCAGATGAAAATGGTCGCAAACCGAACTACCTCTGGACGCAGTACCTGAAAAGTAGTGCCAACTCTTGTCACTGAAAGCCAGTATTATTATCCTGCTGAGTTTGGACGAGGCAGCCTTCACGTCCCCTCAATGTGCCATCTTCAGGTAACTGTTCATATTCACCAAATTGTGGATTGTGATACCCCATGTTCTTCTACAAGTATCCTAATACTTATGCCAGATTGCTCTTCGACGTCATTCAAAATCTCCTCCTCGGGATTAACAATGTGTACAAGTCTACCTGCTGGTCCATGTTGCCCAGGCCTCGATCGAATATTGCTATTTTGAGAATGAAGAAGTTGCAGAGCGTAGGTATGCAAGCGATCAAAGGAAAGTCAGCCAGCGTTCAAAGCGAATGGACGTGCCATTCGACTGGAGAGCGTTTGTAGAAGGACTCGCCATTAGACGCTGACCACAACTCAGTTACATATATTATATTATTCAAAGTGCATCATATTCAAGTTAATGATTGCTGAGTGCCTATTGTGTATTTCTGTGAAATTGGAGAGGACATGACATCTAGAGCATATAGTAGCCTGTTATATCGAGACCTTTTAAGTAACCACCACCGAGAAACCACAAAAACGTTTTTCTATACCCCAATCACACCAGAGGAGGTATACACTATTATAAGAAACTTAAAAAGCAAAAATACAAGAGCCGTATACGAATATCAACAAATTTGCTGAAATGTTTAAGCGGAGAGCTATGTGAACCACTGGCAATAATATTTAATATGTGTGTGCAACAAGGAGTATTTCCTAAAGAACTTAAACTAGCAAAAGTTACTCGAATACACAAAAAGGGGAACAGAAACGAGTGTAAAAACTATCGGCCGATTAATATACTACCATCACTATCGAAGATTTTTGAGCGAGCAATAGCGACGAGATTGAGCAAATATCTTGAGGACAACAACTACCTGTCACCTAAGCAACATGGCTATAGGAAGACGCGCTCAACCACTAGCGGGATATTAGAGATAGTTCGGCAGATTCACGACGCCTTCGATTCAGGCGCATCGGCCCAGATGACGCTTTTAGACTTGTCGGAGGCCTTCGATTCCGTGAATCATAATATCTTGTAAGAGAAGCTAGAGAGTTATGGCATTAGGGGCACTCCATTGGACCTTCTGAGATCTTACCTTGCTGGCAGGGTGCAATTAACGGACTGGAAAGATATACGATCCTCCCTCGGAGAGATTAAAACCGACGTTCCGCAGGGCTCCATCCTAGGGCCTCTCCTCTTTCTAGTTTATGTTAACGATCTTCCAACCAATGTCGGAGCATGTGAGGTCTGCCTCTACGCGGATGACACGTCATTGCTGGTACGTGCAGCTAATCCCTCAATGCTGCAGCAAGCGTCTGACATAGTAGTGGAAAACGCAGAGCGGTGGCTAACCGCAAATAACCTGAAATTAAATGTTGAGAAAACAAGAACTATAACGTTTTCCACAAGGAGCGGAGAACTTGTCTGCTGCAAACTTTCTAGGCATTACGATCGACAGTGGTTTAAAATGGCACCAACACAAAACCTATGCGGTAAACTATCCGCGGCATCGTTTGCCATAAGGAGAATAAAACATACTGCGAACAATGAGGCAGCTAAGATCGTCTATCTTCATACTTCCACTCCATTTTTTCTTATGGTATAATGTTTTGGGTAATGTCGACGGAGGCGGACAGAGTATTTGTACTGCAGAAAAAAGCAATGAGCATTCTGTGTAGCCTTGAATATAACTCGAGCTGCAGATCACATTTTAAGTCGCAGATTATACTTACCCTGGCATCACAGTATATTATGTCCGTCGTCACTTACACCCACCATAACAAGAACTTATTATCGCGAACGGTTCTTACCACGAATATGCCACAAGGAATCGGGATCATTTGAGGCAACCACACCACCGGCTCAACTGCTTTATAATCACCTTCCAGAGGAAATAAAACAGCTTCCGTCTGTGCCTTTCGTCAGGGAGTTGAGAGGATACTGATGCATGTGGAGCCATATTCAGTATCCGAATTTCTGCAGTTCCTGTAGTAGTATATGTTGTGTTGTTCTGTTAGTCCCTCCTAAGTGCTCTTATTTTATTATCTTTTATAATTTTATCTATTGACTTAGTAATGTTTTTCTTGCTATATATACAGGGTATTCCACGTAACTGATTCATTAAAAGTTTATGATGTTCTATTATTTACTTATATTTGAGATTTTGGCACCAGTATCTGTTCGATTGGAACTTTAAATGCAAAATACCTAAACCAAAATATCACTTCCGGTTGACCGGAATGGATGTCAACTTTCTTATTTTAAATAGAATGATATAATTTTTTATTCATTTTTGGATTCTACGGCCATAAATATGTTAGTTTTCATTAGCTATTCCTGTAGCTACATGTTGCCGTTTTTGAGTTATTTAAGTTTTTCTGTTTTTTTAGTCATAATCATTGCATCATTGAGAAATTAATATCTCGGCTAATACTGCAAGTAGAGACTCCAAATTTGCTATGTTATGAATGTAGATATTACTCTAAGAAACGGTGAACACACTTTACATTCTAACATACAGGGTGTTCAAAACTGAGGAACAAAGTGACATATTTTCAAATCCAGAAAACTCAATTTTTTAAATAGAACACCCAGTATTTTAATTCGGAATTAGGAGTAAATATCATCCCCCATCACTTTGTATGAGCATTCCCTATAGCTATCTTTAATATTTTGAGATATGAGCGACTTTTGTTAAACAGACTAAGTATTCTTTTTTTTTAATAGAACACCCTGTATTTTAATTCGGAATTAAGAAGTAAATATCATTCCCTATCACTTTATATCGCATTCCTATACCTATCTTTAATAGATTTTGAGATATAAACGACTTTTTTTAAACAGACTAAGTAGCCTATCTTTGCGTGTTTGTAGGTGGCTCTGAATGGGATTAATGTCTAATTCATTGACTAACTTAAAGTGTTTATGTATATCATTGTAATTACACTTTCGTACAACGCAATATTAATAGAAATGACTATTCGAACAGACATTCTTGCATGGTTATTCAAAAATAATACATGAAATTGACGTGAATCCATTTCAGAGCCAACTACAAACATTTAAAGATAGGGCTACTTAGTCTGTTTAACAAAAAGTCTCTCATATCTCAAAATCTATTAAAGATAGGTATAGGGAATGCTCATATAAAGTGATAGGGGATGATATTTACTTCTTAATTCCGAATTAAAATACAGGGTGTTCTATTTAGAAAAATTGAGCTATCTGCATTTGAAAATATGTCACTTTGTTCCTCAGTTTTGAACACCCTGTATGTTAGAATGTAAAGTGTGCTTACCATTTCTTAGAGTAATATCTACATTCATAGCATAGCAAATTTGGAGTCTCTACTTGCAGTAGTAACCGAGATATTAATTTCTCAATGATGTAATGATTATGACTAAAAAAAAAAGAAAAACTTAAATAACTCAAAAACGGCAACATGTAGCTATAGGAATAGCTAATGAAAACTGACGTATTTATAGTTGTAGAATCCAAAAATGAATAAAAAATTAGATCATTCTATTTAAACTAACAAAGTTGACATCCATTTCCGGTCAACCGGAAGTGATATTTTGGTTAAGGTATTTTGCATTTATAGTTCCAATCGAACATACACTGGTGCCAAAATCTCAAATATAAGTAAATAATAGAACATCATAAACTTTTAATGAACCAGTTACGTGGAATACCCTGTATATTTGTTTGTTGTATTATTTTTTTATATATACTTTGACCAATTCACCACGTGCAAGCTAAAACATTATAACAATTGATGTAATGGTAAAACTGCAAAAATAAATGTATCTATCTATCTACCTATTGTGCCAAGGAATAAACCTCCTGAGGGAGGAGTCTTGCAATTGTATTAGATTGCGTATTATTAGCCATGTGCAGTTGTGTTGTGCCGCCGTATGAAGGGAATTTTCCGGTCTAGAGAGCCGAATACAGCCTCCAGAGAGTACGACGACGTACTTACATTGAGCCAGTTTCCAGACAAGACCGCTGTGTGTACCGAAAATCGTACCGACCACGCCAAGACCACACCCAGAGCCTAAGAACCGTCAAAATCGCAAGTGTTAAGGCTTGTTTTATTTGTTTATTAGTTTATAAATTCGAAATTATTACTTTAATACAATTTATGTAAACACATAGTTCAATAAAAAGATAATTCTTTGAATTTACATATATGCAATCGCTTGTAGATTAAAGGAGATTTATCTTTCCTTATGGCTTATTTTTCCTGTCACTTTTCTTTTTGGTCTTAAGTTGATTGCATCTCTTGTTTTAGATTTACTTGACTCGTATTACAAACATACATCCTTGTAACACTAGCTTTTTTTTTAAATACTATCTAGTCAGCGCGTATTTTACATCAAGTCATCACTTCTTACATTTTTATAAAACCCCACTATTTTCCCTTGTCACGCTTGCCCACACTACATTCTTATTTACAATCCCGCACATCCATCTAAACGTAACTCTTTCTGTCGGGTTAGTATATTAGATATTCCATATATCAGGTAGGTGACGTCCAACAAATGTGTCGCGTCAGGATCTGACGGCGAAAGACCCTCAGATCCCGCGTAGCGATGCGCTCTGCGTCGCGTTTTGTCGTTTCAGAATCTAGGCTATAACTCTCCGAGACGGATGCCCCCGTTGTAAAGCGTAAAAGCTCCGGGTCCAGTCCGGTGCGCTTTTCTATACGCCCGGACGATCCAGACGACCTCATTTGATAGATTCGGTATTGGGTAACGTTTACGTGTGAACGATTATCGATTGTTCCGGTTGGCGTCGAGTTGATATATAAAAGCAAAAGAAAAAACCGTTTGAATTTAGTTGCGATAAAGTGGAGATGATGTGTCTGGAATCGTGGTTTTATTGGAACGGCGAATCGATGTTGTGAACATTTATTTTAATGGTTGGAGAGAAAAAAACAAGCTCTTAATGAATAAATATGGGGAGTTTTTATATATATATATATAAAAAACTACAGACACCGTTACGGTTAGCTCGTATGTTAGTCAGTGCATGGAACGTTTATTTGAAGTAATGTTGACAAATCTGAAATTGAGGACAAATGTAGTGGTATTATCTTTCCTGGAGATTTACGATAAAAAAATCCGTTTTCAAATCGTAAAATAGAACGCTGTCACAAGAGCAAAAAAAAACATAAAAACCTGATTGGAACGCTATTTTTTAGTGTTAAATATAGGCATTGTCTTTGCAATATTCGTAAAAAATTAACGAAAATAAATGTTAATTTGTTACAAGCACATAGTGTCTAACCCCAATATTAGTAGATGCACTAAGAAAAATGATTCTTGATTATTTGACATAACCAAACTTTAGTTGAATTAGATATAGTAACTTAAGATATACAGCTAATTCCTGAGGTTATTTTGATCATAAAAGTTCATATGAGTATATGTCCAAAACGGTTTGGTTTTAAAGTTATTGAATGTTTAATAATAAATTATGAACTATGACTAACACGATATATAATATCACAGTTGGTTCTTCAGAAATTATTGTGTTGAGAGGGAATTGTTTATTTGTCATTTCAATATTTGTCAATAGTTGTCAGAGTATTCATTCAGTTTATTGCCAGTTTCTGTTTTCTAAAATGAATTACACGAATGCTGAGATGTGTGATATACATTTCGTTTACGGTCTTGCCAATGGAAATTCGCGTGCTGCTAGACGTCTTTATGAAGAACGATACCCGAACCGTATCATCCCGGATCATTCAATATTTGCCCGTCTTCACCAACGTCTTAGTGAAACGGGAAATTTTAAAAAACGGACGACTGATAACGGGCACCCATCTACATTGAGAACTCCACAAGTTGAAGAAATGGTACTAAATGAAATTGAGGAACACCCTACTACAAGCACCAAAAAAATTGCGTTTGCTTTAAACATTAGTCAGGCCACAGTTTGGAGAATATTGAAAGATCAACTGTTGCATCCATATCACATTCAACGGATGCAGGCACTTTTGCCGGTAGATTTTCCGCAAAGAGTGGCTTTCTGTCAATGGATGCAACACAAAATCGCACAAAATCCTGACTATTTGGCTCAAATATTCTTCACCAACGAGGCTACTTTCTCTAGAAACGCGGTTATTAATTTTTATAATAATCACATATGGGCCGAAGAAAATCCGCACAAACTAGTGAATGCCCGTCATCAACATCAATTCTCTGTCAATGTGTGGGCCGGAATTATTGGAGATCACTTAATAGGTCCACATTTTTTACCGATGCGGTTAAATGGCGAGGTATACCGCAATTTTCTTGAAGAGGAGCTACCACTACTGCTGGAAGAAGTTCCGTTGCAATTAAGATTACAAAAAATGTATTTTATGCATGACGGTGCTCCAGCGCATTTTAGTTTAGTCGCTCGCGAATTTTTGGACAATGCGTATCAAGATCGGTGGATAGGACGGGGAGGTCCACAACCGTGGCCTCCTCGGTCTCCAGACTTAAATTCTTTGGACTTTTTTCTCTGGGGTCACCTTGAATCATTAGTTTATACGACTCCCATTGAAAATGTCGATGAACTGAGAAATCGTATTATCGCAGCTTTTCAAACAATTCGAAATACCCCTGGTATTTTAGAACGGACTCGCCAGTCAATACGACGGATGATAGAAGCTTGTATTGCAGTTGGGGGCGGTCATTTTCAACAGTTAGTATAAGTTAATTTCATTTTATAATTATTTTGTTAATTTATAATAAAAACATTAATTATGTTAACTTACTATTAAACATTGTACAACTTGAGAACTAAGCGATTTTGTACGTATGTTCTTATGAACTTTTATAATCAAAATAACCCCAGGAATCAGCGCTTAAAGTTTGTCGCATATATTCAGAATCACCCTGTGTATTGTTAAATATATTCTACGAATACAGAAATTGCCGTGAAGATGGCGATCCTCCTATTTCACTATACTGACCTTCCACCTTAAGCTGTTGGTTTAAATCTCGGTAAATGGGCGCCAAAGCTTGAATAAAGTACCGAAGCATATGAAATTTAATAACAAAGGGACAACAGCCTAATGACAGTAAGTCCGCAGATAAAAGGGCAAAGTTGGTCAAAGTCCGTTAAATTCAATTTCGATAAAATATAATAATAAAGGCAATAAAACGCACATAGTAATACAACAAAGTTCGATTTGTTATAAATAAAGTAAAGTAAGGTAAAATAAATTTGAATTGGCGCTATATTGTAAAGAATTTTAATAATATATAGGCCCTGTATAGGACGGCATCAGAGTATCTCGTTAATAAAATAAATAAAATGATTCGATGGTAAATAAATGTCGACAAAGTTTTTGTAAAATTAAGCAAATAATTCATATGCGTCTATTATTCAACGATAGATTAATTAATTATACATGTACGCACGCAATCGTGAAATTCAGTGAACACTAGAACAAAAAAACAAAATAATGGCGTCCATACTTTGTCGCTGTTACAGTAAAATTCAGCTCTTCTACCTCACAGAGAGTGTGGAAGTGAATTCATCAATGTTCGACACAAAACTAATATTCACAACACACAACAGATTCTGCGATTCGAATAGTACCGAAGTGACTGTACGTCTACACGCGACCAAGGTTGTCTGAGATGTGATCAGAACGGAAAGACGTTTGTCCTGGAAATCAAATAACCAACGCCAACGCTGATTGGCTAAGTCGAATATGTGGAACTAGTTTCCAACGAGCGTACTGCTGTGGTAAAGACAACTGGCGTTACCGCTGAGTGTATTTTAAGTTGCATAGTTTTGTTGTTATGATTACTCCGTTCGTTTGATTTCAATCTACCGAGAATTTTTCGCTATTTTATTTTGGTTTGTATAAATTTAGTTAAAGAGTTTATTGCTTCATTTTAATTAATTGAGTGTTAAGTTTTTTTTTAAATTATTCCATTCATTAATTTGTCTATTGTTTGCGTGTGTAGATTTAATGCGGATTCTATTGGATATTGACGTATTGTTTATACGACTGCGTTGTACGATTTTGAGAGAGGGGATTATTGTAAGAAAAACAATTGTAGAGTTTTGTTAAGGAGTTCCTTGTTCGACTATTGACGTGAGTAGCCGTATTTTTGTATATCATTGTTGCCATTTTGTAATTCATTTGATATTGAAATTTAATTTCTGTAAAAATATAGTTAATCAAGGAATTCATGCTACCAGCGAATTCTCAGGGCGTATTAAATAGTAGCAATTTCCCAGAGCATGAGACTAGATTGAATAATAATAAAAAGTAAATATTGTTTATAAAAGATTATTGATATAAAATAAAATAAATGATTGCAAAGTACCAAAGGATGGGAAAGAAGGATAAATAAAACAACGTTTATAATTTATTTCCCACGCTGCGACTATCGGAGTCGTTTCGGCCAGGGAGGCGCCGGAGAGATGTCGGAGTGAGCGCCACTGGGTTGAGTCAGCTGTTGCCTTCGCTGGCCCGACGCTGTCGCCCGGTAATTTAACCACAGCCCAGAATGACTATTTACCAGTCGGGGAAACAAGGGATTGGTACTTGCAGAATTTTTGATTTATGGTTAAATAATTAAATTAAATGAAAAGGTTATTTAAATGACCAGAAAAAAAAACTAGTGCGCCAAGGTCGATAAAATTAAATTAAATAAAACTCAAAGAGACTGTATAAACAGTTATATTGACACGTGATTCGGTGAGGCCAAGTATTACATAATTACAACGTATAAATATATGACATGAACTGGTGGGAGTGCCGGGTTATTATTAAAAATTTGTATTATTATAAAGAAACAAGAAAATAAAATCTACTTACTCGATCGAGCATGCAAATGACTACGACCTACCATTGTTTTAAGGTGAAAAGATAAAGGAAGCAATAATTAAAATGATTTCACAAGTTACGTTAAATTTGGACAATGATAGCAAAGACTAGAATATTAAAAAAAAAAGAATTACGTTAAATTGGATTATGACCGCAAAGACCGAAATATAAACAAAAAATTACGCTAAATTATGATTACGCCAATGGTAGTTCGTTACTACAAATACAAAAGCAAATAACTCTTAAAATTAACTTACATGTAACAAAAACAATGCACAAACGGTTGATTGTCACCACACCAGGGGAGGGTGAGGAAGAAGTAGAAGAGAGCCGGAGGATGAAGAAAGAAAGCCCGGGTCCAGGGACGACTTAGGGCGGCGGGGCTCGCAAAATCCGCGTCAGCGGGGCTCCAAAAGAAGAAGTCTTCGTAGTCAAAACACAGGGACTCAAACGGCTTCCGTGGAGTGGTTTCCTTGCGACCAGAGATCTCCCCACAGGGGTTACCGAACGGGTAAATTTGGTCGAAAAGGGTTGCAGCAGGGCGTCGCCTCTTAGACTCGTAGGTCTACACACTTAGCGGGCTGGCGTGTAAGTGAAAATCGGAAGGGGAGAGGTATCTAGTTCCCGCGCTATGCCATTAAGTGGCCAATAGGATCCGAGTATCGAAGATAAAAAAAATGCAGGTGTTCGAGTTTATGCGAAATTCTAACGTTTCAAGTACACGGCGCGCACAAAAAAAGGTGCAACAATTAACAAAAATGAATAAATTCGGAGCTAATTATGAACGGAGTTTAATGGAATTTACGATATCAATGCATCTAAATATATGCTAAAATTTGACAATTTAAGAATTTAGAAAAAGGTCACAAATAAAGCGGTACATTACAAAAAAACAATTTCAAGGTTAAACGTGACGTTATATGAAATAAGTAAATAGCGAAATTCTCGTTAACTAGAAAAGGTCAATGAACTTGGATGATTTCAGAAAAGATAGTGTACAGTTGGAGAAATAAGAAAAGGTGTTTTCAACACGTAACATTCATTTTGTAATAATTGTTAATATATTGAAGTGTGCACATTATAGATATAAGATCATTTATTATTTTTGTTCGGGAAGATATTTTTAGTTTTTCAATTTTGTATATTTCTAGTAATAGTTCACGTTTAGTTTATTTTAATTTGTGAAACCACGTGGATTGAAATTGTAAGATTTAGGATTATCTTCCTGAACAAACAAATCTTTTGCTTTGTATAGGAAATAGCATTGTCCTATTTTAATTTAGAGACAAGTGCAGTTTTCATTTTAGGCCAGAACCTTCAGTTCACGGTTTTTTCTGCGCAATCTGTAATTTAACGCTTTTTAAAAATAAAATTGATTATGAATTAGCATCTTTGGGCTAAAAATTCAGTTTTTCATTTTTTCTTTTTCAATTAATTCAATCAGTACACAGCAGTATGTTCTGATTGGTGTTCCTTAAATTCGCCAGACAAATACACTAAGTCAAGGAATCTACGTTAGAATTGGGTTTTACGCTACGTAAAACCCAATTTAGCATTAGTATATATATGATACTTCTTTAGCTGGCCTGAGGATGCTCGGATAGAGTGAAACCGGTCGTGTGTTAATAAAGAATTTTGTGAGGATCTAGACCTTGTTTGATTTCTTAACATAGGGTAATATTTGCACCTTTTTCGCTAAGAGATTAAAATATTAGATTCTTACAATACAGTACTTACTTAGAATATGTGTGAACAATAGTTAAAAAAGAAGAAATTGTCAACATGTAAGGCATTAATACATCAAACTGAATGCAAGTATCATCACCTTTAAATCTTAACACTACAAAAACTACTGTAAATAGCATTTCATTTTTCTCAAAGCCTTTATTCCACAATCCTAGAAGTTTTTACATTTTATTGTCCCGCCAGCTCCCGAGAAAGCCTTTCACGAATACCTGAATAATGTAACAATGGAACTAAAGCTTTTTACGTGGCCTTTGATATAAACTTGATTATTTCTGCGCTACGTCAAATTTAACCGGCTTAATAAAACGCGTCACCGATGTCCCGCTGAAATTACGAATATACTGTCGTGTTTTGTTAATCCGATACGGATAGTAGTTCGAATTAAATTGAATCAAATTGGATGCTGTACAAGTTTATGCATTTATATAACATTAGGGATTTTATCTAAAGCCAATAATCGGTTCGATTTAACCCAATAATTAAATCATAATATTGTGCCTAGGTAGGCAGGTATAAATAATGGAGGTAGTCGATTATTATCTGTGTTGTTAACTGGTTATTAATGCGAGTTTTAATATGCGGCGCTAATGATAAGGATAATACCAGGAGCAAGGGAATTGAATTATTATGTGTTACCGATTACGATGGGCTAATCTATTCAATATCGATGTATGCCTTTAATGTTTGATTTAAATCAGTTAAATAATATGTTTGTTGCACCAACTATCAAAATACCACAGAGAAAAAAGCAATAGTAAGACCTTATATTGTTATTGCATTGTTGTCTTTGAAAAATGATTAAGTCCACCAATTGTGAAGAATACGACATGCGAAAAGCGCCTTTCATAAATTAACATTGCTTTATATAATAAATAAATCCTATAGAAAAAAGTTGTCAAAAATGGATTGTAAATGCCGGACGACAATTTAAATAATTAAAGTTTTGTTTGTTATTAAATTTAACTTGTTTTATTTGATTCCTAGTTTGTTTGTATTTTTTTAGTATACTAAATTATTTTTATTGAAAACGCCTATAGGTTTTACCTTAAACACACAACTAACTTTATGAAGGTTCTAACATAATCCTAAGCATTCATGGCACACTACTATTTTATTAGCAGAGCATAGAAAGTGTAATATTTCTGTCAATATTCAAAATATTCCCTTTAAAAAAATAAGCTGACGTTTATTATTTGACAGCGGAAATTACAATTATCTTGTTTGGCTGTCATGGCACTCTGTTGATTTTTTCCATAGATCTGCCGTATTCATGATACTCTAGAAATCTACTAGAAATTTAAAAACGCAACATCTTGCTTAATGATTAGAATAAACGTGTCATGTTTCATTTTCGTGTTAGTGTTTGTCACTTGGAATTCTCCTAGAATTAGCGGACAGAGCTTGTTTTGCATCCTACCTGTCGTATTTTTATTCTACCTTTGTCTTTAACATTCATTAATTGTAATTCCGTGAGTTGGTAGTTTCCATCTCTATAGTGCGGCTAGAACAGGTGTTTGTCTTACCGTACGAATTGTAGTTGTTTTCTAACTTACCTGGAGTATTTTCGATCTCTCTGTTTCTTCATGTGTTTAGTTATCTTGCGTATCGTTTCGTTCTCTTCTTATTCTGTTTCATGGATTTATTGTTGTTATTTTCTGTTGACAGTACAGGGTAAAAGTCATAAGAATTAAGTTGTTTACCTTCTTGTTGTCAAAGAGCGATTTCAGGTTAGAAATCTGTTTTACCAACCGGATTACTGTACTGCCAATAGGCAAAAGTTGCTAAGCAATACGCCACCTTCAGGTCATTAAAGGAACCTTTCAAATAGACTTTAATTGTGTGGTTTGTATTTGTTTGCATTAATTTCGAATAGTTTCGAATGGTTTGTGTATTAGGTTTGTATTGTGCAATTGAAAATTAAACTGTTTTCATTTCTTAGATATTTTTAGTAATGTTTTCGGAAGTAGTTTTTCTAATTTGTAAAAGAAGTAAGTCAAATTATTATTGTTGTGTACCTCAGTGTAATTCGTGGATTAAAAAAGATCTTAAAATTTCATACCATTAATTTCCACAAGCGATCCGTGAATTTATTAAAGTCGAAGCACGTATCGGTATTAAAGAAAAAATCGATAAGAGAAAACTGTGGATACAAAAATTGGAAATGGGTAAAAATCCAAGTCCTTATATGAAAAGTATGTTCATTACATTTCATTGAGGACAATTTTTTCAGTAAGTACTCATTGCTTGTATTAAACACGCGCATGAATAAATAAAACAGGTATGTTCTACTCAAGAAATATATTTAAACTGAACTCTTAACAATTTCTGTACAATCTAAGATGATTCATATTCTTTGTTAACAATATATAGAGCCCTCTTATATACTAGTATGCAATAAATGTAATACCAATAAACCCCTTTACCACGTTGGGACAATGTTTCCAATTTATTTAGAGGCAATCTATAATCATACAATACTGTAAACAAGGAACATTCATTATTAATTTTAATAAATAGTCACCTTACTTCCCATAAGACAGCTAAAATTTATTTGCATCGAGAGCTGTTGCCACCTTTACATGTACAATTAATATTATTTACACCATCTTTCGTACCATTTACAGCAAACACACATTTAATGATATGATGATCGCCCTATAGAGCTCTCGATTCTAAGCACAATGCATATACAGTTATACTTTCTTCATTACTATTTAGCTGCCCATATAATATTACATGTCTAGAATTTAAAACCTCTTCACCTTCATATATCCTCCTAGATTTACGATTATCTTCCGCATATGCAAAATATTCAACGCTGGAAAAATAAATACTTTAAAAATACTCCAAACCACCGAAACACTTACTAAAACACACTATAAAATGACTATAAACAAAGAAATTATGTCTATTTGAGAGCTTCTATAAGATACCGTTTTGGTGCTGCGATCTTAAAAATTTTTGCCTATAGCTTTCCTATTAATTTTCCTATATTTTAATGTTGTATCGCACACGGTACTAATAATATGGTATGCTCGTTTTGAATCTCAAATTCGTCAAGGCCGGTCAGATGACGTCATTAAGGAGCGTATCGAAAACAATAAAATACATGTATGGTAAATAGCAAAATGTTAAAAATCCAAATTATTCACAACTACCAATGAATGTAATTCAAATGCAGCTTTGCTTTAAAAAGGCCCGTTTTAAGTTGACATTTACTTTATCTGTCTTGTCGCCATCTAGTAGTGCTCGTGTTTATTTCTACAATTGTAGCGAATTTCGTGTGTGTTTACAAAGTGTCATTTGTGCTCCTATGTGACGTAATTTCCATATGCGCGTAAGCATACCGTATTATTTGTACCGTGGTATCGCATATCTTGTGATATGTAAGGCATTTTCCGCACTTATAGTGTAATTAATTTTATTTTTACGGATTGAGTGTGATTACGGAGTTGTTGCTTCAATGTTGCCTTTATTTTTGGTGTTGTTGGAAGTGCGAAGCACACGCCTTTAAGCGGATTAGACGCCATATACCGCGCTGTGCACGTGGTCTATCCTACGTCAATTTTTGTGAGTGTATCGGAAAACTCTTGGACGCAAGGTATGATTGAAATACAATATTTTAAAGATCTATTTAATTACAAAATTAAATTTCTCATATTCTACTAACATACTATTTTGAAACGCTATCTTTAGATATAACATAAGATATATTCAAAATTCATAGTAAACAATATTTTGTTTACTGTGCATTTTGAATTATGATTTTGTCATTTATTAAACAAAAAAAATTATTTATAATTTACACCATTTACAATTTATATTTTTATATGTATACTTTATGGTTTATTGTAAACATTTTTGAGCGTTAATAAACCAATACAGTACGCATGACAGATGTATTTTATTTGTCACTACCAACAAAATATTTTGAATAAATAAAATCACGGCTTGCTAGAGTGTAAATTTAACGAATCATATTTGTATATTTGCCCGTTGTATACATACAATTTGACATAAATACGTGGAACAATAGAAGTGGGAAGGAGCGTTTTAAAAAATGTAATATAATACAGCTGATATTTCATTTAGAAGTTGGACGACTATTTGTCGTAAACATCGTGAATGTATATACCAAATGCGCCTGCGTATGTAATTGTTCAGACGTGCAATTTGTCTGTAAATAAAATCTTCGCAATATCAAGTGAAAGCGTGCACCCGAGGCAAAAGGTAAAGTCTTTGTGTATTGTCGTTATTCAACAAGTATGCATTCGTTCGCCGAGAGAAACGAACAAACATGAAACCGCGGGGAATTTTATCGGTATTCCCGAAAGGGTGCCTCGGCATTCCCTAGGAGATCACCAGAGAAGGAATGCACCGAACCGGAAGTGCGGATAGGTAGTACAGTTTCTTGCGAGGTATAATAACAACGGTGTCGCGCGGGAAATCCGAAGGATGCGAGTTCTTGCATATCAGCCGGTAGCGTTTTGCGAGCTTCAACGGAAAATGTTTCACAAATATGCGATGCCCAACTGAGGATTTTCAGTCGTTTAGAATACCGCAGCTACTATCACAGGAACTTTCGACACTTTCGCAATATGATACAAACTAATTTTTTTAAAAAAATCGACTTATACAGGGTGATTTTCAATATATGCGCCAAACTTTAAGAGCTGGTTCCTGGGGTTATTTTAATTCATATATCATCTTATACATAGTTCATAGAACTTATACCAACGCGAAATCGACAATACCAGTTTGTGGCGACCATAGCGCTTTTAGACCTTTACAATTTGGTTCAATTTTTTGTATTTCGTTGCCTTCTATTAACTTTAAACCGGGCACATTATTCTTCAGACCTCGTTCATGAAGATCTGCTAATCTTTGCAGTTCAATTTCATTCGTGGCAACAATCAATTTGCCCACCTTTTTGTGAGGTATTTGTTTTTCATCGAAATACTTGTAACATAATTGCAATCCTTCCACGCACAATTTTGCCTTTAAGGAGCCCGGCTTGTAGTATATACCTGCGTGGACAACACCGCTGTTGTGACCAGATTGATGAGTCGCTAATTTGTGCTCTTTTTCTACAATAGCCATTTTTAAATGCTTGTGCCTTTGAAGGAATTCCCTTGCAGTTGCCACACCAACTATCCCACCTCCAACTACTACGACATCGTAGTTTCTAAAAATGTTTATGCAATCAGAATAATAAAACATCTAGATTTTGCCAAAAAAACAAATATGTTTATTTAGTTTGCCTATGGCAGCATTACATTAATTATTATCTATAAAATCATCAGTCAAACATAGTACAAAAAATGAACTCTCATAAAGGAACAGACAATTTTGTCTTTGGCTGGACATTGAAGGTTGATTGTTACTGCAGTTTCTATATAGAGTACTAGGAAGTCGCTGGCCAATCTTAATACTATATGGTTAATGGTTTGGATACGCCGCATTCGTATGCTGGTCCTAATTTATAGCTGAGTGGGTTACATCTCGCTCGTTTCTCTTACTACCCTAATAGCCAAATTTAAATTTCCTGTCACAATTTGGTGAATTGAAGCTAAATCATCACTTAATGTAGTCCAAAATGGTGGGTAATTTTATGTTTCAACGTTGAAGTTACTAAGAATAATTGCGGGAAATTAAAATTTGGCTATTAGGGTAGATTCAATTTTCCACCAATACTTTATTTTATAGGCCTAATAAGGCTCGTATATTTATTTAATAGTCTAGTTAACCAAGTGCGGTATTCACAATACTATTGCTACGAATATTTTAAAAAAACTATCTTGCAAAACTAAGCATGACAGAATTATTATAATATACACATTCCCAACAAAAATTTGTTAAAATATTATATGAAATTTAAATTTGGCGGTTATATAATGCCAACAATAGGAAAATTATACTATACTATTTAACTATTTATGTCATGTTCCAATCATTTCAGTGAATGGGATGTTATTGTTATTGGTTTGTTTATAAGATAGATATGCAATTAGGGAAATATTTCATCACCAAACAATTAATGCTGGAATCTAATAAAAATAAAATTCATTGAGCTTACCCTTTTCTAGATGCAGATGCAATTTGACGAGAAATGGGGTTAGTATTACCACTTCTCAATTTCGTTAGTATTGAACTTGATATTTTCGACATTTCTATTAATTGAAATCTCCAGAATCAATTCTAGCAATACAACTATAATAGTACTATGTTGGCGTTATCAGTTAGAAAGCTATTTGTATGAGTAATATAATATATAGAAATGTACATTTTGACCTTCATGATCACATTCATGCCAAGGACACGACTTTACTTATTTCTGTTTATTACAATAATTGCTGGACAGATTGTTTAAAGAAATTATTCTAAATTAACCTCTTAAATTGTATTTTAATCCGTCACTAATGACCTTTGCCAATCTATTTCCCACGTCATTAAAAAACTAATTATCGTGTCGCCATCTATGACACATTAGCCCAACAGCATTAGGTGGCAGTGTTTTTGGAGGTTTTTCAAATCTAAAATAATAGAAAAAATCACATAAGGCTAATATATGAGGTTTGTTCGTTGATGCTGCACATTCCACGCTGATTTGTGATTAAAACAGGATAGAAAATTTACTTTGTGTACCTGAGAAAGATAAAATATGCACCAGTGTAATTGGTGTCACACTCACGAATAAATTTCTGATGTAAGCGATAATTGGAATTTGTTTTAAGATATATGTAGCTCCACATACAAGTTTTGATTGCTAAGTTAACTGGTATTCAGTTTGCAAAACAATCGTGTTGCAGATTTAATGAAAAAGAATATGTGAGATAGGTGAGCGCTTGTTTCATTAATTTTTATTTTATTGTTTTGATAGCATAATAATTGCATAATAAATAATAACATAGTTCATATTTTTATTTAAAGTTATTGAATGTTTAATTATAAATTATGAACTATGACTAACACGATATAATATCACAGTTGGTTCTTCAAAAACTATTGTGTTGCAAGGGAATTGTTTAGTTGTCATTTCAATATTTGTCAATAGTTGTCAGAGTATTCATTCAGTTTATTGCCAGTTTCTGTTTTCTAAAATGAATTACACGAATGCTGAGATGTGTGATATGCATTTCGTTTACGGCCTTGCCAATGGAAATTCGCGTGCTGCTAGACGTCTTTATGAAGAACGATACCCGAACCGTATCATCCCGCATCATTCAATATTTGCCCGTCTTCACCAATGTCTTAGTGAAACGGGAAATTTTAAAAAACGGACGACTGATAACGGGCACCCATCTACAGTGAGAACTCCACAAGTTGAAGAAATGGTACTAAATGAAATTGAGAAACATCCCACTACAAGCACCAGAAAAATTGCGTTTGCTTTAAACATTAGTCAGGCCACAGTTTGGAAAATATTGAAAGATCAACTGTTGTATCCATATCACATTCAATGGGTGCAGGCACTTTTGCCGGCAGATTTTCCGCAAAGAGTGGCTTTTTGTCAATGTATGCAACACAAAATCGCACAAAATCCTGACTATTTGGCTCAAATATTCTTCACTGACGAGGCTACTTTCTCTAGAAACGCGATTATTAATTTTCATAATAATCACATATGGGCCGAAGAAAATCCGCACGAACTAGTGAATGCCCGTCATCAACATCAATTCTCTGTCAATGTGTGAGCCGGAATTGTTGGAGATCACTTGATAGGTCCACATTTTTTACCGATGCGGTTAAATGGCGAGGTATACCGCAATTTTCTGGAGGAGGAGCTACCACTACTGCTGGAAGAAGTTCCGTTGTAATTAAGATTACAAATGTATTTTATGCATGACGGTGCTCCAGCGCATTTTAGTTTAGTTGCTCGCGAGTTTTTGGACAATACGTATCCAGATCGATGGATAAGACGGGGAGGTCCACAACCGTGGCCTCCTCGGTCTCCAGACTGAAATTCTTTGGAGGTTTTTTCTCTGAGGTCACCTTAAATCATTTGTTTATACGACTCCCATTGAAAATGTCGATGAATTGAGGAATCGTATTATCGCAGCTTTTCAAACAATTCGAAATACCCCTGGTATTTTCGAACGGACTCGCCGGTCAATACGACGGAGGATAGAAGCTTGTATTGCAGTTGGGGGCGGTCATTTTCAACAGTTAGTATAAGTTAAATTTGTTTTACTAATTATTTTGTTAATTTATAATAAAAACATTAATTATGTTAACTTACTATTAAACATTGTACAACTTTAGAACTAAGCGATTTTGGACATATGTTCTTATGAACTATTATGATCAAAATAACCCCAGGAATTAGCGCTTAAAGCTTGTCGCATATATTGAGAATCACCCTGTATATATCGTCTGTGCCAAGTTATTCAGACCACGTTGTACTGAATAAAATAAAAATATCTGAAACCTCGCAATCTGTAGAATTGATGAAATTTTGACAGTTTGTACACTCCATGAAGAGTTACTCGAGAACATTTTCTTTTATGTCGGAACTTTAGGGGGTGCAAATCGCCCTTAAAATTCGTCCGAAATTTCATTTATCTAAAGTAACTTTTAAATTCCAATATCCCAGTATATTGGGCTCTAAAATGCTCGTATCAGCCGAGGTTAAATACCTGAGTGTTGTCTTGGACGCCAAACTGTTGTATAAATCACACATAGAACATGACACGCACAAAGCCATAAGGAACTTCTGGGCCTGTAGAGGTATGTTTGGTAAAACGTGGGGGCTAAAGCCTGCAATGGTACACTGACTGTACACGAAAGTTACAGTATCCTCTATAACTTAAGCATCGCTAGTCTGGTGGCATAAAGCAAATCTAGGCTATGCTATAAGTGCACTTAGTAAAGTCTAAAGTCCAAAGAATTGTCTGTTTGGGCATCACGCGAGCCATGTCCACGACGCCGACGACTGCTATGGAGACCATTCTTAAGCTACGGTCTATGTAGAGCAGAATCTGCATGCGGAAGACGCACTACGCAGTCTGCATCTATTATTATGTGTAACTTATAATAGAAACGTTCCATGTACGACGTACTGCGCTTGCGGATGAGAGCAGTCCGCTGCGCACATCCGTCGCAATAACCTTGGAGGCAACTGGTCCGTACCCTACAGCGCACGAGCACGTTGCGAAATTGTAGTGAAGTTTTATTGCGCATGTCAGACGCATGTGCTTGAATGTGTTTATCTGCTCATCATTTAGAAAAAAATGGCCGCTGAAAAGACTAAAAACCATTGTAAATTTTCAAAGGAGCAGGACGAAATATTAATAGATAGTGTACACATCACACAGCACACTACCCAGCACTATATGATCCAAGTACAAAATCCCATAAAGATAATAGTGTTCTGGAAAACATATGGTGTGAAATTGAGACAATAGTCAACAGAAGCGGTAAGTGTTATTTCCTGTAACTTTATTCTAAATCTAAATGTATAGTAAGTATATATAACATGTGGTAACTATGATAAGAAATACATCTGTTCTTTTATTACTACTCAGTTCGATTTATTACATTTTCTTGCCATTATTCCAAAAATGCCAAAAATTCTTTAAATTCTTCTCGAGTTTGGAAAGCTTGTAAAGATACATTTCCTCCTACTCTAGTTAAAGGAAACATATTTTCGTTTGGAAGCACTGCATTATTATATTCTTCTTCATTTAAATTGTGAACATTTTTGGAACTTCTTAACAAATTGTGTAAGCAACAGCATACTGTAATTAACGTTTCAGCAGTTTCTGGTTTAACAGCAATTGGCGTGAAAAATACTCTGAAAGTCTTCGCCATAATTCCAAAAGCATTTTCCATAGTTTCCTAGCTCTACATAGCCTGTAATTGAAGATTCCATTCTCGATTCTCTCGATTTTTTAAATATGCCACTGTCTCCTTCTTTCCCATAAGATCCTACACCTATATACGTATGAAATTATATTTAGCATCAATTACTGCAAGCAGGACAATGGAGAAAAATGATTTATAGTTAAAATATAGTGCTCCAGTATTGTCAGGACATACTCCACGACAATTTTTCCCATCAATTGCACCACAGCAATTAGGAAAATTTCATATTTCATTATAATCTTCAGCAACAGCCCGCATACTTTGTACTTTGGAAAGTGAATTAGAAATACGAGACGATCCTGAAACTGTCTTAGAATCTATAATGGGGGAAACACATAATACTGCAAAGAGACCTGCTGAAGCAAGTATTTCTCAAAAAGAAATAAAAAAAAATAAGAAAAGCGATCGCAACATTGAAGTTATCGAAAAAAGAGGAGAGGAAAGAACACAACTGTTCCGACAATTGTTAAGTAAACTGGTTACCGAGAAAACACACCCCATCAAAACTTTTTTTGACAGTATGGCCCAAACTGTCATGTCTTTCCCCCCAGCTCTAGCGATTGAAGCAAAAACTAGAGTTGGTCAATTATAATCGAATTGGAATATCGAGCACTTGCCCAGCCACAACCAGCGGCAACAGAAAATACTTCTACACAAAGTCAACCACCTATACATAGTCCATTGTGTATGGACACTGATTTGCAGTCCTGTAGTTCAGTAGTAAATCATGAAAGTTATTTTAATTTGTAAGCTATTGTAATAAATGTTTGATAAAAATTGTTTATTTACTAATTTACTTACCTTAGAGTCATTGCTAGCTTTTCATATGCGCTTATGGGTTGTTGCACGAAGTTATTTGGTTGTTTTTCAATTTCTGGGGTTATTAAACTTAACACTTCTTGAAACTGAGTTTGGTTTAATCTAAAATATTCTTTAAACTTTATGTCATCATTCTTTAAGTGATTTTGGATTAAAACATTGAAAGTGCCCTCAATGTTTCTTCTTTTTAATAAGTTGCTACGGTACTCCCGATTATCTAATATTGACAATAACAATAACTCTTCATCATCTTCCTGTTCTTCAAAAAGCATAGCTGTCAATAACATATTTCTTTTCGCCATTTTAATAGTTGGCTGTTCTAAACTACCCTAGCAACGATAATAAAAAATAAAATACAACAACAAACGGCATGCAATGCGCATTGTAAATAGACCACAGTTAATACGCAATTCGGATGCGTGGATGTAGTGGATGCAAGGGCTTCTCCGGCAAGGTGGGAGACCACACCAGCATCTTAAACTACATCGAACAGGCAGTACCACTCTCCGCAAAGATTTGAATTGCATAAAAAAATTTCACTTGAAACATGTTTATAACTTCTTAATTTACTGAAAACTACTAAATAACATGGCTGTAGCAAATGCAAGATAAAGTGCAATTATCAGATAAATTTGAAACGCTTGTAGTAATATTTATGGAAGTCAACAACAAGTTGCCTAACTCGCAAAAAGATGTACCTTTCATTAAATCGCCATGCCCTCCTGTTACGAATACCCTCTAATTAATTCCAGCGAAGAGCGTTGTCGGCCCATTAGCTGGCCGTAAAAACACATCTTCCTATCCTCGCCATATTGTTTCGAAGATTTCTCGTAAACAAGCGATTTAATCAAGAATATTAATGAACGGAGAAACGCCTACAAGATGAATCCCCTTCTAACTGTTTCGTCAGAGCGAAAGTTTCGCCTGTAATAAATTTATGTGCTTAGGAACAGGCGCATTATAGCGTATCGGATACGTATATCTTGTTTTTATATTATTATTTTATGAGGAAATATTAGATCTTTTTATTGACAGTCGTATTCGTGGAATACACGATAGTAAACATAATATTTTATAGATTTATTATTATTATGGCCCTATTTCCCCACGACAATTCTATTTTTATGTAAATGTTTCTATAAAAATATAATGATGGTTTATATAGAGTTGGCCACTTTTCAACAAGGACTCAAAGAAAAAAAAGTACTCGGGATTCCATTACACTGAGAAAAATACTGGACGTAATATCAATAATCAACATTCATTGAGTGAATTTCCTACGACAAAACGTAATGTGTCATTATTACGATAAGATATTATTTACAATGTTTGATTAAGTAATAACAAGTTTCATGGGTGAAATAAATTAGTTTTCATTATTATAATAAATCATTGTACATTAGTCAATGAATTTTTGTTATGGTAACATATATTTTGTTATTTTTAGGTACAATTTTCATAAAATTATTCACGATACTAAGTATTAAATGCTACCTTCTTCGTTAGTTCAATGGTTTGCAATTTATTTCAAGAACAAACAGATAAGATACCTTACTAAAAGATGTACGGTTGTGATTGAATGCTGACGTATGCCACGGTCGCTGACTGAGTGATAGTTTGGTGTGTCGTCCCTAGAGGGCGTGCATCTTAACTCGTGATCTCTTCGGGGAAATCAAGAATAATACTTGAGATACGATGCTGACGAAAGTGAAATTGCTCTTGGTGGGAATGTTAAAGACACTTGGTAAGCAGAAACTCAGACTGCTATTCCGTTTTCTGCTTGTATGGTAATTCCTCTACAATGCACGATGAGCCCCTGCCATGGTGGCATTCTTGCGGTTAATTTTTTAGGCATTTTCTTTTGATGTTTTTTTTGTGGTAATTACCAATGCTTAATATCAATCTTTTAATATTACCTTTACTGCAATCCAATTAAATAAAGCTGCAGCGCTTACTCAACAGTGAATTGAATGAATGAAATGCGATCATTGCAGTAATTAATTAAGTTAATTTTAATTAAAAGTTTACATTTTTCTATTTCATTAATTGGAAATACAGTAGTTGGTTTAAATTTTATATTAAATTATTTTTACGTTTCGGAATAATTTATTCTATTTTCAAAAAAAAAAAATTCTTTTTTCCAATGGATAAAGCGAGTGGACATCATTAATTTTTTTGTACTGTACGTACTTGTCAATAACTGGATAAATGCGTTCATTTTTTTAAAATTAACTTTTAAAAAAAAATGTCGATCTAATATAATTTAATATAATTAGATCACAAGAAATACGTTCGCTTATGCATAGACAATCCATTATATTTTACTCGACAATCTTCGCTTAATCATGCTCATGTGCTCTGTTTTTTATTATATTTTCGTCTATATAAAATCACAAAAACAGCTGAATAATTTTCCGTTAGTTAGGAGCAGCAAAATAGGTCCCAAAGACAAGACCGGATTACCAAAACTGATAAAATTAACAACCGAAAGAAAAGTCAGCTTACCAGTTACCTAAAGATGACGCCATTAAATTAAATGGATGACGGCTTGACGCTACTGTTGTCAAGGCAACGTTACTCAAATCGTGTCACTGACAAACTAACCAATGCGGAGTAATTTACGCAAAAGAAAAGGTTTTAATGAATGAAACTTGCACTAATAATTGAATAATGAAAAGCTATTTTAACGGACAATGAATTACTAATAATTTGGTAATAAATAACGAAAAATGGAACACTACTTTTAACTTCTTAATTTCTTTTTCTCTTGATTTTTAGGTCGTAAACATTGAAAACATGAATGAGTACTGCAATGTTTCGCTTTATTGCAAAGCTTTTTCAAGTATATAAATATAAATGTAAAAAGTGTAAAACGAAACGTTGTAGTACTCATTCATGTTTTCAATATTTACGACCTAAAAACCAAGAGAAAAAGAAATTAAAAATTATATACATGGTCAAGAATTGAAGCTTTAAAATTACTTTTGACTATCACGGTAAAGATGCGTTGGAACACTAGTAGCTAGATGGCGATGCAGGAACTAATTCTTAATTTAATTGAACAATAATCTTTAAATAAAATCCATAAATGAAACGATCGCAATCCAACGGTTAAAATCGCCTACTTTGTAAAAATAAATCCGTGCAATTTTATTCGAACCGCGATTGGCTAATTTTTAACTATTTCAAAGAGATACACATACGCAATCGCTGGTAGATTAAAGAAGATATATTCTTCCTTATGGCTTATGTCATTATTTTTTGAGTTGAGTGTACATTGTTACTTGGGCGTCTCTAGACTTTTCGAACTGACTGTATATACAGTGACCGGCATAAATATTGCAACATATGGGACATTTTTTTATTATTAAAATATACTAAAACTTTTTTGGGGGAATTTTATGGGGGAAAATTTATTTTGACACATGTCACGTGACCACTAGTATGGCGATAAATTTAAAAAATATGCCGTGAATCTGCAAAAAGTGGGGTTAGATGATATGATAACCAAAAAAGTTATTTGAAAGAGTAGCTTAGAATTCAATTCTGAGGCCGCATGCAAATTTTTGTAAACATATTTAAAATAAAAATCACAATTTTTCCAAATATTCTTGCATTGAATTACATATTTCCATTTTTTTTTTTCGCTCTTAGCAGCTCAACTGCAGTACTGTTTCCAAATTTGGTTGATATTCTAACAGCTTTGCATAATTAACATAGCGAAAACTGAAAAGTACGATTTCAGTGTGACAATTGTTGTTGCAAGGGACTGTACCTACTAGTAAAAAATAAAATTTTACAAACATTTCTCTCTAAACCACTTAGCCAAACATTTCTTTTATGAAGATTATCATATTTTCTTTTTGTTTTCTGTGTTAAAGTGAAATCGGTAGTCCAAAACTCATAACACTAAACATCTAAGCCCTCACAATGTTATTGCACGCACCGAAGGTATTTATGTAGATTTCAAAATTACAAAACTCAGTAGAAATAAATAACCAGTATTTTTAGCTAATGATAGGAATACTTAATAAGCAAAAACATTTAAACAATAACTAATAGTAATGAACAACTAAGAAATGAAACTCTAAAAATGCATATCTACTTGTTAGACATACATATCTTCTGTTTCTTATAAGTAAGGTAGGCTTTGAAATTAGAAACAACAAAATAATGTAGTAAACTATTTTAATTTTTTGGCAAATAAGCAATTACTTACTACCATTTTTATTTATTATTTATTTATTTTTTATTATTCGTTGTTCTCCAATTTCAAAATCTACTTTAAAACCTTCGGTGCGTGCATGTAGTAGTATCAGTTTTTGACTAACAGTTTCCACTTTAATGCTGAAAACAAACAAGAAATATAATAATTTTCAATAAAAGTAATGTCTGCTAAGTGGTTTAGAGAGAAACTGTTTGTAAAATTTTATTTATTACTAGCAGATACAGTCCCTTGCAACAACAATTGTCACACTGAAAACGCATTTTTCAGTTTTCGCTATCTTGATTATGCAAAAATTAACAAAACTGTTTGAGTATCAACCAAATTTGGAAGTAGTACTGCAGTTGAGCTCCTAAGGGCGAAAAAAATTTAAATATGTAATTCAATGAAAGAATATTTGGAAAAATTGTGATTTTTATTTTTTTTTAAATATGTTTACAAACATTTGCATACAGCTTCAAAATTGAATTCTAAGCAACTTTTTCAAATAACTTTTTTCGATATCATGTCATCTAATCTCACTTTTTGCAGATTCACGGCATATTTTTTAAATTTACCGCCATACTAGTGGTCACGTGACGTGTGTCAAAATAAATTTTAGGGTTTCTAGACATGCACAACCTATCCCTCCAAAAAAGTTTTAGTATATTTTAACAATAAAAAAATTTCCCATATGTTGCAATATTTATGCCGGTCACTGTATATAAAAAATATCTTCTTTTCTGCTTTTTCATCTTTAAAATGTGCGTTTCCCTTTTCAATCGGAGTGTGGAAATCCTGGCAACGAGGGCTTTGGACATCCAAAGACATTGTATTGGCCGGCGACAGTCACACACCACCGCAAGGCGTTCCCGGGAAATTCCATCTGAAGATAACGTTCCTAGAGGAGCCGCCTTACATCAATCTCGCTCCTCCGGATCCTGTGAGCGGAAAATGCTCGATGGACAGGGGCGTCCTCTGCCGAATAGCCACCGAAGCCGACATTACCGAGTAAGTCGAAAAAAAATATGCCGGCTTTCGTGTGACTGACGTCGAGTCTTGCCATTTAATTTATACGACGGGCGTCGAAAAATCAACTACGTACAATGAATACTTTTTTTTCACTCTGTCGCCGGTAGCCAATTTCACCTGTCCATTGCGCGCTCGATAAAGGCTGCTGACACACGAACAATACGCCGGCGACAGTATATTTGAAAATCGTACACTGCCCGCTTTGACGCTAACGAGATCGGATCGCTTTTTTTTGTCACTCGATTGATGCGATTTACATTTCATTGATGAAACTTTTTTTTTTAGGTAGCCGTAAGCGAATGTTCTAACTCGATTTGTGCGTATTACGAGATAAAATTGGATAGAGTAAATTGCAAGTTATCAGTAATCAAGATTAAATGATTTTATTCATTTATTTTTATTAATAATAATAATAATGTTTATTTGTGATAATACAATAAGTATTTACACACGTCATGCTTATTAGGTTAATATAAAATATGAAAACATAAAATTTAAAAATATGAAAACACAAATAGGTAAAAGAGAAGACACAATTTAATATACGATTTGACAAACAATAACAGTACAAAATGTTTAAAAAGGTAACCAACCAGTGCATCACCTGCGGATTGCAGACACCACAGCACTACAAGAAAATTTATTCATTTATAGCCTAAAATATTCTTCAAGGGAGTATATCATATGATTTAAAAGATATGACTTAACACTACATTTAAATTTATTTTCACTTTCTATGGATCTCACGTTCTGAGGCAAAGCGTTAAAAAGTCTTAAACCCAAAACATTTGGGGATTTTCACGTATCTTTAATGTATGGGAAGGAATATGAAAATTTTATTTAAATCTGGTGTTATGTACATGGAAATCACTGTTTCCAAAGAATTTATTTTTATTTTTATATGTATAATTTATTAATTCATATATATGTACAGATGGTACCAGTAGTATTTTAAATTTTTTAAAGTACGGCCTACATGACTCACTGCTCTTAATACCTGCGAGACATCGTATTATTCTTTTTTGCGCCAAGAATACATCGCTGCTAGCTGGAGACGCACCCCAAAGAGTGATGCCATATGATAATCTACTATGTAGGTTGACGTAATAAAATGATAATAAACTGTTAAAATCGACCGCTTGCTTTAAATTTCTTATTTGATAACATAATGAGTTCATTTTCCTTTTTAGTTGATTACAATGTGAACTCCATGTTAATGTTGAATCAAAATTTATCCCTAAGCACTTTATTTCTTCCACACTCTCAATTTCTTTAATTTGGGCGAATACAAGTATGTCTAGGTCTTTTTTGTTGTGTACATTATGAAAGATTACAAATTTTGGTTTTTTCTGCATTTAAATATAATTTATTATTGGAAAACCAGGTTGTAACATTTTCCAAAAATATGTTCGCTTTATTTTCACTCTCAGTAATATTATCACCAGATACCACTGCACTGGTATCATCAGCATACATTACTACGCGGAAATCAGAAAGAAAGCTGATCACATCATTAACAAAAATAATAAACAGCACAGGGCCCAAAACGCTTCCTTGGGGGACACCCCTTTTCACAGGTAAATCAGACCACTTAATGTTATTCATACGGGTTTCGGTTTTATGTTTAACACTTACAAATTGAGTTCTCTCATCTAGGTATGTTTTGAACCATTGAGCTACAACCCCTCGGATGGCATACTGTTCTAATTTGGTCAACATCATATTATGATCCACACAGTCAAAAGCGCGACTTAAATCGCAAAATATTCCAACTGACAGTTCTCCATCGTCTAGTCTGTCGTACTATATGTTCATAGAAAGTATGAATCGCTATTAGTGTGGAGCAGTCAGCTCGATAGCCATGCTGATTGGCTACCAAAATATAATTTTTATCTAAGTGTGAAAGAAGTCTATTTAGCATAGCGTGTTCGAAGACCTTTGAGAAACTTGATGAAACTTGAATCTTACATACATCCAAACGCGTATAACTCGAAAACTACCACAAATAACCATTTAGCGCTTGGTATAAGTTTACACTGATTTTCGACATACAATGCAGCCACATAACAGTATACAGTGTGTCTCCGTAGAATAAGGAAATATGCTAAAATTTATATTTTTGTGGACACCTGTATAACTTTTTAAATTACCTTTCTATAGACTATTTGATCACAAAAAAGGTCATTATAACCGATTTCTGAAATTCGATAAAATAAGCACAACATACGTCATTCCACGTTTATTGGAACACCCTGTATATAAATATCTATACCAATCGATAGGGACGACTAAACGGTACAAGTCTGCTATTGAAACTTTTTTTCTATCTCTTACCGTTTAAAAGTTATTCAGAAAAAAACCAAATTTGGACCAAATTGCAAGGGTGAATTGCATCCCCTAAAGTTGAAGTTCCGCAGCAACGAAAAGCGTCCCTGACTAACACTCCATTGAGTCTACAAACGGACAAAGTTTCATCAAAATCTGCGATATACAGTTTGCGAGGTTCCCTTGTGAGACAGTTATCCGATAGATATAATTTTTTTGATGTTCAATATAATAATCTTCCATCACGATCAGATCGACATCAAACACGCCATTTCATTATACATGCTGTTTACTCTGCGCAGAGCACAAATCGCCTTGCTTGTGTACAATGAAGCGGATTATTATATAGCTAATGCCCTACTTACATATATAATATACTATATTAATTTCGCGTATTAGGTAAAACAGAGCCATCATAATACAGTGGATATATCATCCCGTAGCTAATTGGATTTGGGAAGGGGAGATCAGCTTCACGACCTATCGCCGCGCCACGCCGTGTTGTTAAATTCACCGTATACATGGAAGTGACAACGTCGAAGTTAAATTAAATAATGCTGGGGAGCGATGTTGATTATCTTATTAGCTAATTACGGCTTTCGTTGTTAGGGATTTCAATATATGAAGGCGAATTTCATCATTCCGGGCTGTATAATAATATAAGTGGGTATATTACCTTAGAATTAATTAAGAATCCTAGTCAAAAATCATAATAATAATGATAATAGGTTCATACCGCTGTGCCGTACTATAATAAGTTTGTGGTTTCGATCTCAAAAAAATTATACAAACTCTAAAGATGCAAAACTCTATATAAGTTTGTGCATTGGTACTATCCTGTTTTAATTTACAAAGCAGCGTAGAAAGTTCGCACATAAATCGTTAACAACACTTATCGGAGATCTTAACAACGATTCTTACACGCGATCGAAGATAAATGGATAAATGTCGAATCTTTCTGGAAAATTTTCCTAGATAGAAAGGAAGAGTACTACCCTGATGGACGGGCAGTTCTACTACAAACTGTTATAATGTATACGAACCACACTGTATATGTTCTTGCAGTTATTCTTTTTTGTTAATCATTTCTTGTATGGAGTATACGTTTGTTTGCAATTCCTGTTCAAAATTGCAGTAACGTACACAGGGTGAAGTTGGCATGGAGTGATGAAAAGTGAGATACACTGTATAGCAATAGTTAAATAATACTTACCACACATTTTCTGAAATCGTATTATTATGTTATAATTACAAATATAGTAGAAAATACTATGACATTATTGATATTCTATATAAATATATTAAGGGAATTCAGGAATCGTTAAATATGCGTGTATTTTCACAAAATCGTAAAATCTGGCAAAGGTTCATAAATCGAGTAAATATGTGTGTAAAAATACATATTCTCATTGAGTTTTTACACACCGTTTGTAAGTGCGTATTTTAAATGTATATTTCGTATGTCGCATCGAATGACACTATGAATCAGTTGGATGATTGATTTCATATTTAAAGTTGGTATCTGCTTCACCTACTTCATTTTATTTCTTTTTTTCTCATTTTCATCTCTTATTTTGAATTCAATAATTTAGTTTATTTTATATATTATAATTAGGTATGTACTTCTAATCATTATTATTTTGTTGTTAAATTATTATACTGTATTTATCATTATTTTCGTTACGGTTAAGGGTGTTAATATTTTTGTTGACATATCTTATATCTTTATAAAAGATCTGCAGGACAAATAATAATAGTTTAAAGCAATGCAATTTTTTAAGCTTGACAGCTTGTGAGACATGTTTGAAGCAAAGGATCACTCATGGTTATTCCAAGGATTGTGTACTCGGTCAAGTGTTTTTTGTAGTTTCATGGTCAGATCCGCACTTTCAGTACAGTAAAATAACCACCTTTCCTAGACTCCTAGAGAATTGACAAGTGATGAAAGATGTATTGGTTTTCGAGAGTACGTTTACATTGCATCCATGATTCCTTCACAGAAACAACACACAAACTCAATTAGTAACATTTACTTTACTACATATGTTTAGCTATAAATACAAAAGTCGTAATTCCATTATTGTATTACAGAAATCGTCGTAAAGGTGGCGCTGCGGCTTATTTCGCTACCATTGTAATGCCTCTTTGGGTATGAACGGTGTTGCATAGACATTAGACATGACTAAATCATGTTATAAAGATACGGTATAAGGTACCTAAAGGTTTCACTACCTCTACATTTCGTTCACATCTAAGATTCGACCCTGTGCTATCAGAAAATATATATAAAAAAATATTTTAATGTTATCCCGGTTAACGATTCTTATATACCAACTTTTTCTTTTTACAAGTAGAATCTCTTATTCACACAAACACCCAACAATTATTTTAATTCCGTAGCACACGCGGAGGAAGAACGAAATGAACATTCCTTCCCGTAATTGCTAATAGCACAGATAAATTTACTCTCGCATTTGGTATAATTGTTTTCATTAGCGTGCAATCTTGCAGTGCATAACTCTCGGAAACGTTTAAACCGCAAGCGGCTATTGATTTTCCATTCCTATTACCGTCACAAAATTGTACGCTAAACACACGTCTAGGATTACGCAAGAAATCTGCATCCTATATCCACATTTATGTATATGAATATTAAGTAGGTGCATAATACACCCCGCGCTGTCAATTAGCTCACCAACGGAAGTCCGATCATTAGAAGATAATGGACGATAGTTTCATTTTCATATATGCATCTAATACCTCTCATTAGCTGAGATTGTAAAACTGGGATATGTACAGTTTGAGCTAATCTACGATTACGATTAATTGAACCTCATCTATTCTAGAACTATTAAAATAATCACAAAAGAAAAATTTTGACTAATTGAGCTACAGTTTCATTCCTATCTGTTATCGATTTTATTCTAGTAACGAGCTTCATATTGCATTTATGCGAATAAGTTTCTTATCTTTAATAGTGAAACGTCTTTTAAAGAACATGTATATACTCGGCAATCTCAACTAGCTAATACATCTATGTTACCCGCAAAAGCTGGAGAAGATGCTGCTTGTAGTGCTTATTTTGGAATTTTCCATTCGATGGTAGATTAGATTAGGATTGAGGTGGCCTATGGACCGCGACGTTTCAGATTAATTGGAAGCTTCTTTTTCGTAGAAGATGCGTCTAATTTTGCCCTCTCTATTAGGCCTATCATTCTTTGTGTAAGCTACTAGCTGTAGGGTTCTCCACGCCCATTACTAGAAACCTTATCCTCGCCAGGCCTTCACATTGGCACAGCACATGAACTGGTGTTTCTTCCGCCTTTTGGCAAAATCTGCAGGTTGTCTCATCTGCCAGGCCTATGTTGTACCTATTCCTATTTAATCTACAGTGACCGGTCAGTAGACCTACTATCATTTTGACAGTCTTCCTGTCTTTATTCAGTAGATCTCTAGTAAATTCAAGCCTTTGCTCCTTTAGGAACTCTTTTGCCTGTCTCTGTCTCGGTGATTTTTGCCACCACTCTCTGGACTGATTATGTATCCATCCATTGATGGATTTTTTAATTTGCGATTTGGTAATGCCGAAAAAAGAGCCAGCCAGTTCCAACGAATGACCTTGACGAACTTCGCCTGGCGAGCTCGTCCGCCGCCTCATTTCCTCTCACGCCCGAGAAGGAATCAGCTTAGAGTCCACGCTTATGGAACTAATCGGTTTAAGTGTGAACTGATTGCCAGAAAAAATAGCGACTCTTTTACCTGGCTCGGTACATCTTTCTATTTCTAGGATTCCAAGGTAACTTATAGCATTTTGCATTCATGGAGAGGATCCGTAGCAACAAAAAGAACCGTTAGAGCTACTAAACTGCAGAGAACTATTTTTTAAACTTAACAAACTTACCTTGCCCTCATGCTACAAACTCACTTGTTTACTTTACTGCCATAAATCAAATAGCATTCCCACTCACAATGATTTTCATCAATACAAACCTCGGAATAAGACCCAACTTGATTTTTCCTCACCATCACATAAATCGCACTAATCAACACCAATCATACTGCTATAAAATTATAGAACCACCATGACCAGGCTACGTCAAAAACATGGACACTAAAAGTTTAAAAACGAAATGATTGCGTTCCTCCACTCCAAACTGATCTACACCTTGCACGAGTTCTTGGACGGTCATTTTACAGGATTTTAATTGGACCTGTACCTTTTATCCACTACATCTGATTATGTAGTTATATATTTATATTTTTCATTTGTCTAGTAACGATGGTAAATTGATACCAGTTTTCTTGCTTTTTCCTTGTTTTCTTTTTATTGATTTGTGTGCATAGTTTTTATCCAAAATTCCTTTAGTGACATAGATTTCGGCCTGAAAGATCGTTGTGTGTTGACCAAGGTTGTAAAATCTTCTCGCTCTTAGATTGTAACAAAATACTCTGCTCGGTTTTCGAACCAACAGTGTTGTTTCTTTGCATCGCTATTCCTCTCTATTTTAATATTGTTTCCTAAGGCATTCCCATCGTACACAATCGATTCCAGCAGTTTGTTACCCACCCATACATGAGTAGCTGGTGGCGATTGATTTGCTATGTATCATAAATGCTGTTAGTTTGGTCTCTTTTCTATAACAATATGCAGAATGAGGATCACATTGCTCCCGTGATTGCTATGCTTGCAATCCTTTGAATGGACGTAAGTTTTGCTGTGGCTCTGGCTTTATATACCTTTTCCCACCAAGCTATTGCTCCATAGGTCCACTGTCGTACAGAGCAAATACGAATAAATGGAAATGGATTCCGATAGGAATAGAACTGTTGCTCAATTAGCTAATTTTTTTTTATGGACAAAAAATCCACTTTCTACCTATAGCTAGATGGATTAAGGAAATAAAACTGCTGCTAACAATAAGTCATTCTTAACTCCAAGCTCACTTAGAATCAACAGTTTCAGTGAATTAAAACCAGGGTGGAGACAACACTTATGCTGGCTAGAAGAGTCCATGAAAAAACATGTGGATGAAAACCAAATGTGATATACTAGACATACATTACAATCGTCAGACTCATGATCATTTAGACTTAGAAAAAGACAAAGACCCAACAACAAACTGCTATAACTGAACTTAGCAAGTTATAGAAGCCGCGTTTATAGGAATAACAGAAGCAATGAGGATTAGTCTTGCTGTAGCAATAGAATGCCTACTAAACTTCCCTCTTCTCCAATTGGTAATAAACGAGAAGGTATGAGTAGGCCATCTGAAATTGCAAAAACTACCAACTTACAGACACATTAAGTGAAAGACCACCTTAAATAGAGATAAACACCACATGATCTCTATTTAAGAGAAACTTCGAGCTGAAAATTCATACATGGGATAAGTTGGAATCTATTCAACTACAAAGGGGAGTTTGAGGATCTGGTTTACAGACGAATCGAAAATCAAAAGCTGAAGTGGAGCTAGAATCTGCAGTTGTTTGGTGAGAAACCAGTTGATCATGACCTTACTCTAGAAAAATGTGCCACAATTCAGGCAGAAGGGTATGCTATATTGCATTGTGCAACCGAAATCAATCAGAAGGCTTATGAAAACAAACAGATTTATATTGCAAAAAAATATCCAGGCGATACTGAGGGCAACTAGTAAATCACAAAATACAATCAAGACTGATTCGGGAATATATTCGAGAGCTGCATAACCTGACAGACAGCATAAAGTCATTTTGCTGTGGGTTTCCAAATATTCGGCAATATAAGGAAAGGAAGATCTGATTAGTTAGCAAGGAAGGGATCATCGGTTTCATGTATAGGCCTAGAACTTCTATGAATGTCTAAGAACACAGCACGAGAGTAGATAAGAAATTGGGTAAAAAACACGAAGAACACTAGAATAAAAAAACCTGACAAATTGGAAGGGCCTTCATTAAGGGACCATAAAAAAAAGGCCGAAGAACTACTGCAGCTCAGTAAACATCATCTTCACACATCTTCCACATCAATACGAAGTACTGTGCACTTACATAAAATTGGGATCAACACTGGAGATACCAGGACACCAGCGTATTGATTTACTGAACGAACCTGTCAACAACTCAACTATAATTTTGAGTACTTAACTATTTTATTTTTTTAATCTGCACTTAAACTGTTTTACTTCGACTCCTCAATTGTGGGTATAGAAAGCTTAGAAGGGTTACATCTGTAACTTGAAACAAGAGTAACCAACGCCAAGATTGTTAGTTTTATAACAAAGAAATCCGCAACTTTAAAACTTGTACCAAACCATGTATCTGTATCAACGACATTTTAACTATTTTGTGACATTTGTTGTTCCTGCTTCAAAGTGCGGAAATTTACGTAAACATTGCCCAATAAATTCCATTTAAGCATCGTCGTAACCTTAATTGCTTAGTTAAGAGCCAATTGGGCGTGCTTTATTTTGTTCCACTCCTTATTCTTCTCGCTCACTCGCAGTTTTCCTAAAGGTGTTTTAGGCAATCGTTTACGGAAGCAATATCATATTATTACACCTTAAATTTACTCGTTTTAAGATACTGTAAGCAAATTAAAACGAAAGCGTCATTCTTCGGGTGTTATAAAACAATTTGTTTAACGAACTAATCGGTAAGGCGGCACGTCTGCAATCGTAAAGTGACGATTGCGCTAGACTAGTAAAGTGTATCGGGTGAATTAAACGACTGCTCTTTCTATTTCGAGCGGCAGACAAGCGAAAACAGACGACAAGGACTTTTACAGTATCGCAGTAAATCTACTTTGTATCCTTTTAGTGTGTACTTTATTTGTATTCGCGATTTTCCTCGAAATATCTGTGACAAGCGCTCTAAAGCGTATTATACTGTTCGAATAGTAAATAAACGTATATAACAGTAAAAGCAGTAACATAATAAAGATGAAATAGTAGTTACTTAAACCAACGTAAATACATATTATTCAAAACTGTCAAATTAAAAACTAGTGTAAACTGACTACTGTCTAATTCAGAGTAGCTTTAACCTTTATTCTAAAATGAAAGAAAAGATAAAAACAATGATCACAAAAATCTTATATCATGACGTTTCGTCACCAGGTTTTCATTTAAATTATAAATTAAAATAATTAAGTAATAAGTAAGTATTAAGTATAATAAGTAGAGACCGGATTATATGCAAAGTGCATATATTTTATTTTTTGCATATCTTTAATTATAGTCTCTATGTTGACGTATTACACTAATTGAAGTTAATTAGCGCTAATTAATGATTGCATATATTGCATATTTAGGCATTTCTATGCATATCTTTACAAAAGTTGCATATATTGCATATTTAAGCTTTTTCTTATCCTTTCTATTAGTAAAAATTCCTAGTAATTCCTAATGTAGATCGACAACCGACAATTCTCAGAACGATAAATCTTTTACCTTGGTTTCTCTAATACTTTTTTCTAAGAACTGCACGTGTTTAATTTCGCCTAGCAGAAGGGATGTGGTAAATACGTTTTATTATTATTAATTCCCAAATAACCTATTCATTCATTGAATATCTTTGAGCGAAACTGCATGTAATTGTGTTACGTTTTTAAATACTGTGCGTACATACAATGAGTATAGCGAACAAAATTTGTTTATGGATTAAGCCATATCCTGAACTGGTAAAGGATGGCGACAAAATATTTTGCCGAGCCTGCAGTAAACTGGTAAGTTTAATTTTTACTAAAAGCTTTACAATTGTTTTTAAATTCTTTAACTTTTGATATAAAATGACAATTGTTGTTGTAGGTGTCTTCTCAGAGAAAGTACCTGATTGATCAACACGCTAAAACTCCATCACATATCGGAAAATGTGAAAAACTAAAACGATCCGCTCATGTGCAGCAATCTATACGTCAATGTGTAGCATCAATTTCACGAAACTCAGAACAATGAGAATATAATACGGATCCGTGTAACGCATTAATTTCGTCTAACATACCATTTGCAAAATTAAACAATGTTAATTTGAAATCGTTTTTGCAAAAATATTGTAAACATAATATACCTGACGAAAGTACCTCGGGAAAAAATTATGTCACATCTTGTTACCAGCAAACAATAGCAGAAATTCAACAATTGGTAGGGAATAATTTTATTTATATCATGGTAAATGAAAGTACGGATAAGTGTGACCGTTATATTGCCCATTTGTTAATAGGAATTCTTCATGAAGATACTGTAGGTAAATCATATTTAATTTATTGTAAAGAACTTCAAAAAGCAAATAATGTGACAAGTGCCCATTTCGTTCAAGAAGGTTTATCAAATTTCTTTTTACCTGGAAGTATACCTTGCGAAAAAATTTTACTAATGTTGTCCGACGCTGCACCGTACATGATAAAAGCCGTGCAAAATTTAAAATTTTTTTATAGTATCATTATTCAAACCACTTGTTTAGCTCATGGGTTCAATCGTGTAGCCGAAGACATCAAGAATCAATTCCCTTTGATTAATGATTTAATTAGCAATGTCAAAGAAGTATTTTTAAATGTACATTTACGAATCCAATTTTATAAGGAGCGACTTCCCGGTGTTAAGTTGCCTCCTGAACCGATTATTACGAGAGTATTATGGTTAGAGGCTGCAATTTTTTTCGCCGATAATTTTGAAGGAATAAAAATGTAATTCTTGAAATCACTGCTGACTGCATTGCTCTAGAAAACTGTAAAAAGATAGTAACATCAACAGAATTGCTACAAAACCGTTTGTATATTAAGTCAAATTACACTGGGCAACAAATTTTCGAAAAGTTCATGCTTCCAAGCTGAAAATAGTCATTCTTAAATGAATTCAATGTGCTGAAACACGAAAATGACTAAGAAAAAGCTGAATTGGCTACGGTTTTCTGTAAAATGTACGCATATTTCAGAAAAAGTGTACTTATGTCAATATTATAATACATGGTAAGAAAACATTAGTCTGCTTCTGGCTTTCGACTTCTTTTGGCTTGCCATTTGTAGTGGACTTGTGGAGCATCTTTACTGATTGTCAACAATAGTCAGCTAGCATTGACGTAGACCATTTGCCTTGGTACCGTTGCTCCATGGTGGCAATGTCCTGATGAAAGCGTTCGCCGTGCTCATCGCTGACCTGCCCGCAGTTATCAGGAAAGAAATCTAAAGTGGGAATCAAGAAAGTGGATCTTTAAGGACATATTGCAGCCGAATTCATGAAAACAAAGCCAACATATCCTCAACCAGACACTTGTAATTTTTCTGCCTTGTCATTCCCCAGGAAGTTTGCTGCCACTTGATAGAATGCATCCCAAACCTGTTTTTCTTTACCTTGAAGAAGTTCCTCCAAAACTTGGGGTCTCGGAAGAGCTGTCTAATTTGAGGCCCCACAAAGATGCCCTCTTTAATTTTGGCTTCACTGAGTCGAGGGAATTCTTCATGCAGGTAACTTGCATGCTGGTCCATTCTTATCCATGGCTTTTTACTAAGTTTTTGACAAGACCGAGCTTGATGTGTAAAGGAGGAATGATGATTTGTGTGGCTGTGCCAATGGTGGGTGCTGTACATTCGTTTCTCCAGGATTAAAAAATGCTCTCGGAGGCCCAGTCTTTCTTGATGTAGTGCAAATCGATTGCTCTGCTGTCCCACAGACAAAGAAAACAGCAGTACTTTGTATATCCCTGCTGCAAACCCATCAACAGAGATACTCACCTTTCAGATCAGAACATATCTGCCAGCCATACTTGCTGTAGTTAATCGTCTCCAGTAGCTGCTTTAGTTGCCGTAAGTCTCCTTCATGTAGACCGCATGTGCAATAGTATGGATGAAGCTGGTTCCCATTATTCAACAAAATCGCCTTTAGGCTCAGTTTTGAAGCGTCTATAAACAGCCGCCATTCGTGGGGATCATGTGCAATACCGAGAGCTTGTAGTAGACCATCAATATTCGCAGCAGAAAAACAAGGCTTTCTTCTTTCTTAAAGAAAGATTCGAAGAGCTGATGGCGAGTGCGAAATGAAGTCACTCGGACATTCTGTTCAGAAGATTCCCTGTCGAAGTCTTGAGGCCAGTATCTCCGCTTTGCTTTTCGACAGATCCAAATCGCGAACAAGATCGTTCATTCATCCTGGGTAATTTTATGTGGTGCAGATGTTTCGTCAAAGCACGAAAAGTTATCATCCTTACTGCCACGTTGAGGAGAACTCGCCGACGCATGGCCATCCTCATCGTCTGAACTGATAGAAAAATCTGTAGGAGGTTCTGGAATTGGGAGTCCTTCGCCATGAGAGACAGGTCGCAGAGCAGATGGTATGTTAGGGTATTCAACTGTCCATTTCTTCTTCTTGGTGATGCCTCAGAAGCTGATGGTACCATACAGAAATAACAGTCGTCAACCGTGATTGGTGGGCTCCTTCCAAATCATGGGCACAGCAAATGGCATTGCCTTTCTTTTGCCATTACCACTGTGAAAAGATTTACGGCACAAGTGCGGCAGCATACGTGTGGGGCCCAGTCGTTGCTCCTGGTCGCCTATCTTGCAACCAAAATACAAATGATACGCTTTCTTAACTGTTGCACTGATGTTCTTTTTCTGCAGCAAATGTCACTCTCTCCGCAAATATAGACAAAGTTATTTGCACTATTAAACAGTTCACGAAGGCATTGCTACTGTTTAGTTACTTTACACTATAGCAAATCACTTGTGTATGCTAGAGCTTCGAAAAATATGCGCGAATGAAACGGACATGCACGAGTTAATTGTCACGTCGCCATTTATAAAGTAAACTAAATTAGCTATTGCTTGATATTGCGCAATCAAATTTCGCAACACCCCAATGGAAACTACAGGCAAATGCCTGCATTAACTTCTTTGCATGAAGGGTGATGAATATCGACAGCAAAATTTCGTATTTCTCACTATTGCATTACATATGCAATAGCATCTATACAATGGACAAAACGTCAATATCTCTGGAACGTGAGCAATCAAACTTTTCATGTGATATCGTGTCAGCCACGTTGAGTTCATTCGGAATTGGGTATTTGCACTAAGAAGCATTTCACTGTTGACCAGTGTTATAGCTTTGTTTCAAATTCCATTCGTAACTGAAAACCAGAAGTCGTCTGGAACAGTCGAATAGTGGACGAATTTGATATGCGATGTAAGAAGGTTAGGAAATAGTAATTCTATATACGATAATTAAAAAAGTGATAAATAAAAATGCTTCAAATTGAAATTGAGAAAGTGAAGAAAATTTGAAAGGTGAACAGTAACCGATTCGACTTTAATTTTAGTTTAGATGTAATGGCAAAGTTAAAAAATGCACAATTACATCTGTGGATGTTGAAAGAACCTTTTCTATTTAAACATATGTATTGACTAGAAGAAACAAATACTTTTACCAATTTTGAAAAAATCTAATTATAATTGTTTAGAATATGTGTGAAAAAAATTGTGTCGCAATAAACTTATGTTTAAATTTCTGCTCTTATTTATTTTATGTAAAAGTTTTGCGTATTTCGTAATTTTTTGCATATATGCCCCAGGTTTAGCATATTTCTCAAAAATCGATGATATATATGTGCTATATTCCCATTTTTCTTTGCCTATAGTCGACTGTAGTAATTATCAACGCGTACGCGCAAATAACCAAACTGGACCGATAAAACCTAACATAACATTTTTAATAAATAAATTACAAAAAACAACATTCCCCTGCTAAATAAAACTTCCACCTTTTCGGATTTTCCTCATCTCGAAAGCAGCGCGCCGTACCCTACTACCCTCCACACTTGTATCCTCAAATTCCCCAGGGTCACGTAGTTTTACGTCGCGAAGCATTTAATTTAGGCGTGAATTCAAGGGGAAAAAAGTTAGCGACGCGCCCAACCGACGAGCTCTTTTCACTTAACGAAAGTAAGGCTGTTTTCGTACGCGTCGCGCGATAAATTAACCGTGAAAGGGACGTACGCACAATATAAGCAGAAGGCTAAAAAAGCAGTTGAAGTTGAAGTTTTTAATATGCCTCGCAAACAGCAATAAGAGAGAAGGTCGACCTCTGTCGTATTTAGAGTGCGTATACGTGTAAAATCTTGAAAAAATATAGCGCATCAAAATGGAGAAATCTAGTGAGTTTGTTCTTTTTTGTCGATGAAGTAAAATCCCATGCAACTAAGGGTGTTTCAAAAAGCGTCCACTTGGGAAGGAAAAAGATGTTTAATAGAAGATTGGCTTATAGAAAAAAAAGTTACCTAAAGTAAAAAGAAAATTAAAGAATCGTTATGCCTCTGTGTTACCTATAGGTAGGCCTCAAACATCGTCGGAACTCCTTATAATACATATTTTGCTTCAAGATTAAACTACCGCGTACAGTTATTTTAATGTTTGTAAAAAGTAAATTAATTATTTTGTAGATTAAAAATAAAAAAACCGGCAATATATTTTTTGTTTATTGGTGGTTTTTTTTGGAAACACAAGACGCCAAATATACAGGTCCCTAAAAAGTAGGATCCAGTTAAATATTTTCAGAACGGTTAGCAGAGCCGTTGAAATTGGCATACAGTTGGAAGATTTAAATTCTATCATCTAGATTTTTTAATTTTCTACCATCAGTTATTTTGAAAATACAAGGCTACTTGATTTTTTTTTAATGGCTGGGTGTCAAATTTGATATTTTTAAAAGAGCATTTTTTTTCTGAATCATAAGTAACACATGCCCACCTTATTTTTTATTAAAAGCAAAAAAAAAATAAATCCAAAAAATTAATCTGGAAAAATAAAACTAAGTTAGCATTGAAAATGCTGTTACTGACGATGTGTCACTTGCATATTCGCAAAAAATTAACTTGTGTCAATAATTTGTTTAACATGGTACTTTAGCGAAACTGAGCGTAGAATTTCATGATGCTTGGTTATGGCGACAGAAAACGAAGTTGTTGCTCAGTGTGTTTTTTAATGAAATTCATCAAACAGGAAACGATACCAGGACACGGTTTCAAAAACCTACAAATTTCAAGAAACTGTAGCGTTAAAGACGTGCAAACCTGCCACTCGAATTATACAACGAAGAAATTCTTTGATGTATGTTGGATGGTAAAAATCCAACAATTCAGTACACAGTGCGTTGACCCACATGAGTAGAGGACCATAGAAAATAATTAACGCGAAAAAAATCATCTTATAAATTCACTGACTACAAGAATTAAGTGACGATGAATTTTGACCGAGAACCGAATTTTGCGAAACTAGCATGCACCGAATACATCAGGATGGTAATTTCTTAATCGAGTCCTCTTCCTCGGATAGGAGTCAATTTTGTTGTCTAAATGGATATGTTAACGCCATAACTGTCGATATTGGTCTGACAGAAATCCGCATTGGATGAAAAGGTTCATACGCAGCATCGAGAGAAAATTAATGTTTGTGTGGCGTTATTGGTCATTTTTTTCATTAATGGCAATTTAACGTCTAAAGATATTTGCAACTTTTTACAACAACATATTGGGTTCACATCGACGTAGGGAATATTTTCCAAACCACGGCAATCGAAATGTATACCAACAGAAACCATATGGTTTCAACAAGACGGAGCACCGTTCCGCATTATTTGGTCGTCAAGTGCGCGAATTATTTGGATGAACATTTCCGGTAGATGGATACGCACGAAGGGGGGTTATTGAATGGCAGCTAGGTCTCCTGATCTGACCCCACTTGATTTTTTCCTGTGGGGTCATGGTAAAAAATCGAGTGTATGTCAACAGACCATTACAAATCGACAGACCTACAAGAACGTATAAGAAACGAAATTGCCAGTATTTCTCCAAATATTTTGATTGATTCTTTGCAAAATGTTTGGTCAACAACGTGTTCATTATTGTAGGAGGTAAATGGAAAATCATTTCGAACATCTTTGTAACATAAAAATTAATGTATTTCTTGTTGAGCTACTTTTTATTAAAATCTATTCTGTTTCAGTTAAATGTGTTATTTTTACAATTATTATTAGCTATTATTATTTATTTTTTGGTGTCAAACTTCAACGCACGCAAAGAAGTAACGGTAGAATAAAGACAACATTTCCAAGGCTAAAAAATTTTCATTTTCAAAAATTTTACTAGTTCGAATTTTTTTTTTCAAAGTTTCGATTAAAATATGATATGGATATGTTACATCACAGAACGCAGAAAAAAATTCTCTTTTCAAAAATATTAAATTTGAGCCTTCGTGCCATTTAAAAAAAATCAAGTTAGCCTTGTATCGCCAGAACAAAATGAATAATAGAAATTTGAAGAACATCTTAGAAGATAGAATTTAAAATCACTTTTAACCATGTACCAATTTCAACAAGTTTTGTTGAATAGTTTTCATAATATTTCTGTTATCCATACTTTTTAGCGACCCTGTATTATAAATGTCCAGAAGCTCCTCAAGCTATAATGTTATACCAACGAAAATTATAAGAAGCGAAGGATAAATTGAACGCGTAATACTTACTTATTTTGTAATAATGTCTTCTTCTTGGGTAAAATCATGAAAATTTAAACGTGATGAAGGCTAGAGGAAGAGCATTTTACTGTGTTTTACCTATGTATAATAGATATTTGTATAATTCCACACTTGTATATTGTTATATATTCAAAAAACCTAATTTTCGAGAAAACAGGTAGTTGACTTAACGAATACACACGTCACTAATGATATGCATCATCAAACGGGGTTAAGTGAAATCAAAATATAAGTTTTTCGTTAAGTAATATTTTTATAACCTTTGAAAAAATATGTTTGTAAAAAAATAATTAAAAGTTTGTTTATCATTTACTCAACGTAATCTGCATTTGTCAGATGTATAAATATTATATGCTTTTCACTTTTGGATAGTTTTGGGTAAAGTTTTTAAAGTAAAAGTTTTTTTAAAATCTAATTTAGTCAAGAAAAGTTAATTTTAGCGAAAGTGATCGAAAGAAAAAGAAGTAATATATTAAAATAAATTTTATTCTTTATTCATAGAGACCGATCATCATTTATGCATCAGTAGCATGGAGCAAAAGAACTAATCTGGCCACCGCGAGAATTAACCTCTCGAAAGTGCAAAGATTAGCATGTGTATGCATAACGGGGGCTATGAACACCTGCCCAACGGCAGCTATCGAAGTAGTATTGGATAGTAGAGGGCGTGGCAAAAAGAACCACACTCAGAATGGTCAAGGAAGGAACGATTAGGCATAGGCCTCAATCTCTTGACGGTGATCAAACCTGGGATATGCCTCGGGGTGATATGTTAAAAAAATTCAGCTTTGTGAAGGAATTCATCATAAAGCTTAGTAACAGGAGCGAGTGGGATCATAACACCATCTTGAACTCGAATAGAATGCCATCAAATGGTATATGATGGCTCCAAAAGGCAAGAGGGAACTGGATAGGAATATATGGGCCTAGAACCACATATTTCGAAAGCTTGGAAAATATCCAAGTATATTTCAGGCGGAAAATACACCCTATTGAAAGATGTGTTCAGTTCAATATGGATAGAAATTATCGAAAGCAGGAGAATTATCATCATGTCTGATAGTTCAAGCAGCCATCAAGGCGCTGAGCTCATATGAAATCAGTCCAATATTGGTCTGGGAATGCTAGGGAAATTAAATGAAGCTAGGCAAAAGGATAAAGTAACCCTCCTGTGGGTTTCGCGGTCACACAGAAGTGGAGAAAAAACGAAATAATGGATAATCGCGCAAAAAGGGGCTGGAATGCTTTTGTAGGGCCTGAACCCTTTTACGGATTAAGTAGCAGTACAATACTGAAGAAACTAAAAATAGAAATGGAGCGGAGAAAATCCAAGCTACTGGGAGAAATCTCCAGGAATGAGGCAAAGTAAAATTCTTTTGGGAACTTATAACCAGAAGAGGTTTAACAGAATGCATCAACTTCACTGAGTAAGAACATTATTCGCATATTAACAGGAATTACTTTCAGGCCATTGTTAGAACTGAAAGGACACCTAAGTAAGCTTGGATGGAAAAGGAATCTGAAGTGTAGATTTGTGGGGAACAGGAAAACACCCATCCACCTCCTCTCAATCTGCGTAGCACTGTGCAACTCGAGGGCGTTGCACCTGGGAACATGTGAAATCGAAGAGGGAGAGACTTACGCTTAGACTGGGGCCTCTGATATCCTACCTTTGAAGGAATAGGATGGAAGGCCAGCTGTAAACAGCAAAGAATAAGGAACACAAATCTTTTCGCGCAGTGTACCATCACCTTATAATTTACACTACCATTTTTTATTTACTTCTATATTGTTTGAAAAGATATCTCATAAAAGCAGTGCTGAGAAAAGAAGTCGAAAAAAAGGAAAAACATAATAAAACTAAAACTTAGACAATTAAATATACTAATCATCCAAACCTTTCACGAAATGCAATATATAAGCCCCATGTAAGTGACTGATTGCACCGTTTTAAAATAGCTTTGCATCACTTTCGATGTTGGAGAAAACAAATTCCTTTTAGAAAGGAAATAGAAACTAAGAAAGATCGCCTTTTTGGTCAAAATTTATGTTTAGGAGAAACAAAACAATTTCGACAAATGTACTGTTCTCAAAACATTTAGATATTGGCCAAAGGATAATCCAAATTTTAGAATAATGTCCGAAATCGAGAATATCAAAAGTTAACGTGTGTGCGGAATGCTAAGCTACACAATGACTGGAAATGCTGCAAATTTTTTATTGCCGTCATTAGCAAAAGGAAATGCAATACTCTACTCCAACAGATGCTGTCCAGCCATAGAACGTGATTGTAGAGAATGCCTAATTACATTTGCTAATACAGGGATGTGGTAAACCAATACATGACCAGCTCGGACAGATTTAAACTCCCATGGGCATTTTTTCTTTGGTTACCTAAAGCAAAAAGTTTACAGAGAAACATAGAAATGATTTTAAATTATCAAAAAAATGCCGCGATTACGGAGCCTGTTAGAGAAATTATTGTTGAAGTTGAACAACGTTTACAAACATTAGAAAAAGAGTCGAGATTCGTTGGATGTGGAAGGAGATTATGTGGCAATAATGTTAGAGGCCTAGTGGTCAGGTCAAACTTTTATTATAAACACAAAAACAAAAAAATAAAAATAAAAATACATTTACCTTTTGTCTAACATCGACAAATACATGGATAATGCATATGATGTAACATCGGACTCACCTGGGGGTGGGAGTACCTACAGGCGCGTCCCGAGGTGGTGCTAAGGAAGGGCCATCTTGTCAGGGTTCGCTCAAACGAGAGGTTAGTGGCGGCTGATAAGTCGTCTCTTCGCTAAAACCGGAGCAGGCATGAATGAAGACTTGCCCGTGAACTATTCCCCCTCCGCCGACTGTCGTATAGTGGTAAGAGCTTGCACAGGGTTCTACAGATGCCAGTTGTTGCTTCGGCTACCGAAGCCCAACTGTTCCAGGTCCGAAAGGGATGGGGGTCTTGGCTTAATGCACGACCGAGAGGAGACAACCTCAATAAAACCTAAAATCCAAAGGTGCGGACTAGGCTGATGGGATGCCAGGGCTGGAAGAAACCAGTCTACTAGTCCAACCCTGGGCACCTGGCGCAACCCATTTATTTAGCCTTACTCCTGATGCGGGCTCTGTGAGGTGGACCTTTTCTTTCCCTAGCTACTCGTGAGATCAACCATGGAGGAGGACGCTTATTAGCGGGAGACACGCTATAACAGAAATTGGGCAGAACCTCCATAGAGCTTCCAATTCCAAGTGGAGTACCTCCAGGAGGAACAAAGGGAGGAGCAAAACGACTGGAGCAGATGGGGACAAGATGGCATCCATCCCCTCTCAATTGCGTAGCACTGTGCAACTCAAGGCGTTGCCCTGGGAGCACATGAATCGAAGATGGAACTTACCTAACCTAGGGCCTTCTGATACAACTTTCTAAAAGGATAAGATGGAAGGCAGCTGTAAACTGCAAACAACAGGGACACTAGATTTTTAGGCCCAGTGTAATATCACCTTCCAATATACATTATACACACAACATTCGAGTACATTGGTTATATTAAAAATCAACAACTTTAAAGTTTTTTCTATATTTAAAATGATTCGATTTTTTTTTGGCCCATAAGGAGTTAGATAGAATCAAAATTTTTTTATAAACAATAATTTCTCCCAAAAAGTTCAATATAAAAAAAAACGTATAGAAATTCATCACTTGAACACGCTTAAAAAATAAATCCGTGGAACGCGTTGAGAACTAGCCTGTTATGTGCGGATTAATTCCACGACTACACGACAATAAGCAGATAAATCCTAGATTGTCCGTGCGTTATCGTCCAAAACCCGAACAAAAACGAATGACCGCTCGTTAATGCTTATCTAATTAAAATCTAATCAACCGTAATTATAGCGCTTCGCCCCGCCTAATAACTCGTAACGGGCGGTTACAACGTTCAGCGACCAAAATAATTGACTTGGCCACCGGATATCGTCTGCAGTTCGTTCCTGATCACGTCTACCCATTTTTGAATATAATACCGAACGTTTCTGTGAACAGCGACTCGTTGCCAACCGTTATACTTAAATGCAAATCCAGAATCCATTATTACATATTTGCTGAAAGAATAAATAATATCACCCAAAAGAACAACTATTTGACAGCGTTATTTTGGTCTTGTATATGTCTCAGAACTACCCGCAGATATACACAACGCCCTGACTGTGGTCTCCTGAATGACGTTTCGCATCAAAGCCGTCATAAGCTTTGTCCGCACCATGACAAAGATAAATATATAGATAGAGCTTAGGGATGCGCAGTGTGTCGTAAGAAAACAATTTAAACTAAAAGGCGTAACGGTAATATTTATGAAAATAAAGAAATATTAGATAAATGCAAGGTCTATCCACTTGACACATAGTATCATATTATATACATACAGGATATTTTTTAATTTTTTTACTGCTGGAAAGCATTACATCGATATTTAATTCAAATTAATAGCTAACACACTAACACTTAAAATTTGAATTTCTAGGTTATTTAATATTTTTGGGGTGTAGTAAACACACACTGTGCATTGAGTAACTGTTTACTTGATAAAAATTATTTACAATGAGAAAACTTTACTTGGAATATTCGCAGTAAATATACTGCAACTAAACCCAGTTTCTGATGAAGTTGTTACTGGTAACAGTGCTTTTTAACGGCATTAACAGCGTACTGACGAAAATTGTGCGAAGTAACGATTACTTATGACTACTGGTACTCTATCTAACTACGCACATGTTAGTAGAAGAACACAATGCTATCGCTATTAAACTCATGTATTTTCTTAAATATAACACTTGCCCAACAATAATTATTTGAATTTGCTGCACTCCGGATGTTTTAATTTCTGATTGGCTAATGCGGCGGAGTAATAAAAGAGTCCCCAAGACGCTACAACGCACAGCGCGGGCTAGGTCAAGTAAAGAGGACGTGTAAAAGGTCGTCGAAAAAGAGTGGCAAAGAGTACAGCCATTCTAGCCAGTTGGACGCAAATATATTAAAAATACCGGTGGGTTACTCAAGGCCCTCCGTATAAAGAATCCCAGCGAAAGAAGTACCGAGCCTTATAAACAATCGGATTTTCAGATTGCATTTTAAACCACGTTTTAATTCCCTATCATTGTGAGATACTGCGCCCGCGGTTGAAGTTAAATGTGGATGCGCGCTAGCTGAGTGACAGTTCAAGTGCACCCAGTTGGGATACGCCGTTTCGAGGCGATCACCGGACATACCGCCACTCGCCGCCAGAGGATCAATCGCTGAGATAACGCCCAGCGCAAAGAACCACCAGAAACCGCAAGTTACCGGCTAGGATATGTTATTTCTTTGTTTTATTTTAGTTTGTAATTTCAAGCCATTTTTTCTTTGTCTTTTGTTTGATTCATAATTTCATAACTAATAACGTTTCAAGGGAGCCCATTTACTTATCTTTTTTATTGCTTTGTTATTTTTGTCATTATTGAGATATATTTTATGAGTCATTACGTTGTAAATTGTTTGAAAATAACTGTTGTTAAAGTGGAATTCAATATCTTTTATCATATCAGGTAGTCACTATGTTGCCTATACGAAATAGAACTATTAGTAATAATACGCTTTTTATTTAATTATATAGTTGGACAAATTTAAGGTAAGTATATTGATATTCTAGCAAACCATACTTTTTATATATCAGGATAGTGAACGTGCATTAATGATTCTTTTTTCCTTATTCACAAGTAATCCAAATAACTTGCATTAATTGAGGTTAATAATGAAAGTGTAATAGCCATTATAGAATAGTTCACTCATAGCAATACATCTACTTGACATGAGTAAATCTTTTACTTACCGCAACTGCATATATTCTTTGGTTCTTCAGTTTAATTATCATTAAGTATAAGTTACCGGTATGAAACAGACCGTAAGTAACTTAGATTGCTTGTTGTTAGTATCAGTGTTTAGGATCTCTTTTTTACTAGTGCTAAGTAATCTGTGCTTTTATCCCCTATCCAGCTGAACTTTTTACTTACGATAATTGTATTTTTATTTATAATTATTAAATTTTTTCTCAGTGTGTCATATGACATTTCTTTATTGCTGGCAAAAATTTGACATGCTATTCTTGCGTTGATTTCACCAACTTATGAAGCCGTATTTTACAATAACACTCGATATACCGAAATTAGCAATACATATTCTTAATCTTTCGGATCAGCTGACTATTAATCCATCTGAAATAGAATACATATCATATCCATGTTTTGTGTTAACAATACAGAAATAATGGGGTTCATTACCACCCCATCTATGCGGCTACCAGTTGAAGAAACAAAATGCCTTTTCAGTTCAGTTGATTTAGCGTTGGAAATGAACTCTAACAGTAACACATTTTTCGTTTTTAATATGTTAGACACTTGTGATTTTCCGATACCAAAAGTTTTAGCAATTTCTCTAATAGTTTTCTTTTTGGTGACATTTTAACTAAAAATACGAATATAAGAAAGTACGTAAAAAAAACTTACTCATATGTTTTGTGGGATTATAAGCCCATCTTATCAGACCTGGTACAACAAAATTCCAAACACACCCTGAACGATACAGTGTATTAAATTAAACTATCGCTCTGCAGTTCACTGCAAGTTCTTGTCTGCCTAAGAGAGATATGGTGGTCGAATTTTGTATCATACACATGTCCATGTCCGTTCAAGGGAGTGTCCGTTGAAGAGAGATTAAAATGCATGTAAAATATATACCAGATACTCTGTACATATATTATTATCGATAAATGTGTTCCAAGTAGCAACTTTGAAATGTTTACTCCGTGAGGGCGGGCTTATGAATGCCGAGGTCAGGTGTGGCTCAACGTTCAACGTCGACCGTTGAGAAGGGAGGAAATGGACCGTACAATTATGATCAGTACGATTTGACAACGTGTAGCTAATTTTGTAGGGAAACGCATATTCGAAATGAAGCCATTCTATATCTGTATATGAATTCTGTAACTAGCAGGCTGACTTCAACTGTGTAAGGAAATCCTGTGGAAAACAGTCAAATCTCTCCGTCCTCAGGTGCAAGATAGCAACCACCAAAGACAAGAAACTAAAGTTAAACACGACGATACTAGGCGATTTTGAAGTTAATTATTGTTTTGCTTGTATTTTCAACCGCAGTTAAAATGCTATCCAATAATAATACTCTATATATTTATTTAAGCCTAGTGTAGATGGTAAAGAAGGTAATAGAATAAAGCATCAGCGCTTTGTATAATTTTTTTTTATTTCACAAAATTCTGATATTTAATTTTGAAATAATGAAATATGACATATCTCTTTGTGCACTATAAACAAGGATATTTCATGCATAATTTTCTAAAAAAAATTATGTTAACAAAACGCTAAAAGAATTCGTTTTAATTTTGCAATACGAATAAATAGAAAATATTAAAAGTTTAAGATGCCAGTAAGTAAAATAATCTGCAATGCAATAAAATTTTAAAATAAAAACATATCTTCTTTTCCCATTCTTGTTCAGTGGCCTGAATATGTGTTTTTAATTACGAGCAGTATATTTCTTCCTACTACCTTCAAGAAAGGAACGCTATTATCGAACAGAGCGATAAAATTTCCAGTATTACCGCGGAACCGCCATTAATCAGGGTGCCAAATGAAGTTTATATAGATTGCCACCCAAAGTATATCTAGTAGTGGATAACTTAAAGCTTTGCGGGGTAATCGTAAGGAACAGAGTTTCGAAGGTCGTAATAAATTTACGAACCTTATTAGAGCTATCGTAAGATGGTGGGATTTATATTCTGGAAACTCGGAACTCTCCGATTTTATAAGGCGCTATCCACTAATGAAATTCAGTTCGCCGGAAGTATTTTTCACGTGATGCTAGTTTTCACTCGGCAAAAATAGCAAGTCAAGCAAAACTGGTATTTTACTTGACTTGTTTATTTTGAACATCTTAACACGATTTCTAGTTTATATCGGGTGTCAGAAGGTGTACACATATCGGAAGTACAGAATTATTCGAGTCAACGATCGCAAAATCAAATTTATATATTTCCTTGGAAGTTATATCAAGTATTGCGAATCCCATCATATCTTTAATATCGGAAATTTTAATGTTGTGAAGGTTATTCTTGTCGCAAGACCCCAAAACACCAATGACAAGGGGCTGCCAAAAAATCAAAAATACGTTCGATTAAAATTGCTATTTAAATAAGAAGTTGTATTACCTTTGTATGTAAATACATATATCTTATTCGGAGCATTTTCTAAGAGTTGTTTAATATTTTCTTTTGTAAAACCTTTTAATTCCTTTGCTACATATTGAAAATTGAAAATTGAAAAAAAATCAGTTCTGAAATAACAAAATTAATCAATCGGAAACATAAAAGACGCGTAAAAATCTTGTGTATGAAATTTCAATTTAAAATACTCAGAATCACTTCGATTTTCCCCAAATGTCGCGCCCCTTTGTTCAAAGGTTGGGGGTTTGAGCTACTCGCTTCTCTAATCTTATATATAAATAGGGAATATTAAAAAGGTACTTAACCTGGGGCTGCACTTGTGGTTGTTTATTGAAACACTTTATAAAAATATACCACTAACTTTATTAGGACAATACACTTCCGAGATCACAACCTGAATTGCCAATACCTCGTCGCCAATCCCCTCCTGAGAGCGGTACTCGAAAATCCGTAACGAGGTTCTGGTAATCCGATTGTCATCTCTGAACACATCTTTTTCTTAAATCTAACTTATTTCTGTGTAGTGGCACTTTCCGTGACGATAAATAAGCAAATATTGACTTAATCAAAATTTAATGAAAATGATACATTAACGGCTGTTTGAACCGGTTATACTTAAGCTTAACTTAAGACTTAAGTAGATCCTAAACTATGAATTCGTTTTGCACCGCTGTTTAAGTACTAGTTAAGTGTTACTCAAAATAAGCCGAAGATTTGCCCGGCTTAAGGTCCAGTTAACCCCACTTTTGGTTTCAAATGACAAGTATTGCGGCAAGTGAAAGAAGACTTTTATTTGTTGTATTACGGTGTTTTCGAGGTGTTTTATTTATTGTTGTGGGGATATTTATTAGTTGTACATTTTTGAAACAAAATGGCACGTAATATCTTAATAAATAACATAATGTTTGAAGATGATGATGAACTGGACGAGTTAAATATAATAATATAGTTAAACATAACTGTTATTTTCTGCCACGCATTGTCTTTATCACGCCACATTTCGGAGCTCTTCTTCTTTCACTTTCCATACCAAATAAAAAAAACTCGTATCAAGAATTCAAAGTAAAGATTCTCCTTCCTTCTGTGTGTTTCTGTCAAAACTGTTCGTTACCTTGTTACAAGTCATTTTCACACTGTCTGACACTGTTGCCATCCGTTTTCAATATTTAGCTAATGCTTTATTCCTAGTTTCGACGATGCAAAACATATTCACCTTAAGGTTCACCTCAAGCTGAGCCTCTACTTAACTAAGTTTGCTATTAGGGAAAACCGGTGCAAATAACTGTAAATAATTATGGAAAAATAACTGTAAATGAATATAGAAAAATAACTGTTAAAGTCAATATACATCAGATGAGTACGCCATCTATGAACAACAATTTGTATTCACATGCCATCATGAATGAAAACAAAATGCACACCTGTCAAAATCCAAAACCATGTTAATTTAATGTGGAAAAACTTGATCAATTTGTAAACACTGCAGGGGCGGCTCCTCTTAAAGAGCCACGGGGCCACGGCCCCACCATTTCAAATCACAAATTAATCATTAAAAAGCTTTAATTATATTACAATCGCGGTTTAGATCAATAATCTTCGGTTTCAACTACATTTTAGACTTACATTCCATATAAATAAATAAAAAATCTCAACCTTGACATATTCAATTAATTAATAAATTAATCCTTAATTCACGATTGTAATAATGGCCCATAAATTACTGCAAGCTAAGCTAAATTGATTTGTAAAATTAATAAAGTGGAGGGAGTATAAGGGAGGGGGGAGGGGCGTGATTAGCTTCACAACCCAATATTGTCACGAGTCTGAGTCACTGAAACATTGGATTGTAAAAAGGATATCAGCAATAGGTCCAACGTTTTTCAAATCAGATGAAAGTTTCTTCATTACATCATTGGATTACAAATTCGAATTTTGAACGTCACCGTATCTCGACCGACGCTAGAGGACTTCGATTATCAAATCATGTGACAGGAATGTCTAGATATAAGGATCCAAATTTTACAAGCAGGCATAGAACGCGAGGAAGCGTCGCTTGATGAAAAAATTGAAAAGAAAGAAGCCAACAAACGTTCGATTTATTGATTTTATTAAGGAAAATACGTTTCTAAACAAGGATAATCTATAATAAGTAGTAAGATTATACGACAACGCTAATAGTCACCTGATATTTTACAAAATCGTTATTGTAGTAGAGTTTAATCCTTAAGAATTTCATAGTTTTCACATTGTTCTTATTTTCCACGTTCTTATTTAACATTTCATTTAAGAGAAAGGAATATATTTTGAGCCAACACACAAAAGAAAGCAGGATAGACTACCCATTAAACAAACAGGTTGCCGAAACATCCGGCGCAACCACTATGTCTTACTCAAATTTCAATTCTTGTTTTTACAATATTTTTCAGAAGAGCGTTTTAACAAAATTTTTAATTTTTTTCGTATTTCACATTTATTGTTGCTTTTTGGATTGAATATATTTTCCATATAGTCGAAGATTCCATTTTTTTAAATAAATCACCGAAAAATACAAAACATTTTCGGAAAAGTAATTGGCAATCCCTTAACAGTGTATCTTCTCGTATTCTTGTCTCAATTTTTTCCGGCAGTAGGTTCTCACTTATATTATTTGGATAATTTGTAATTTCAGATGAAATATTATCAAATTTCATTTCTTATTCGCTCGATTTTTCAATCATTAAGTATTTTATTTAAATTAACCACGGCTATCTATATCGTTTAGTTCGATTACGGGGTATTCATTCTATACCTTGTTATAGAATGAAACTACGTTCAAAACACACAAAAAATAAGTATTTTAGAAAAAGTATTATAACTCAAAAGTGAGAATTTTTACATTTAATTATTAAAGGAAAGTAATAATATTCTGACATTCGGACAAGAGTCATCTCCCGACTAAAATACAAATTGATATAATATACAACATAGTTATGCGGATTGTAAGGAATGCCGGAAAATAAATAATAAACAAGAGGTATTAAAGTTCTGTTTTGAAATTTCACCAAATGATAAATACGTCTCGCGATTTTTGAAGCGGAAACGTAGGAAAACCCACGCGATTTGTTTTGACGCACCGTCCACATAATTGTAATACCGCACACTATGAGAACAAAGGAAATTTCTAAGAAGGCAGGAAGATCGAACACGCCTCGCTACATAGCAATTTTCCAGAGAATAACAAATGTGCAGATGAGAAAATTGTTTTTTCCCATCTATATTTTGCGGTCACAAGCAATCGAGGGAATGTTGGGAGTTGGACTTCCTCATATCTTCAAGAACGCATGGAATACATTATCATCACTCACAAAAATGAACTTGCTGTGAAGAAATACGAATCTTATTGTATAGGTATCCCAGTTTTCCCTGGAGTACCCCGAGGATCTGTGTAAGGGCTCTTACTGTTCAATATGTATGCAGATGGTACGTACAACTTCGTTGCAGATGTTTTAACTTTTATATACGCTGATGATCCTATATGGACAGCGAGATAGGTGAAATCGAAGCAACCGCTAATTGGGAAATGGATTGACTGCACCAGCGGTTTTGCGCAAATAAACTAACAATTAATATCATTGCTAATTGCAATCGGTTACAATATGAGCGCAAAGCAAATCTGCTATGGGATGAATATAGCAACAAATTAACTGGAATAGCAGGTAATGATTCCTTTTCAGAATTTTAAAAAAAAAGCATTTTGCCCTTACAAACTTTGACAGCATTATACTTTTTCATTACTTCAGTCACGTCTGCTTTATAATGGGGCTCTTCGGCATCTGCAAAGCCAGATTTAATTGTACAGAAGCAAGTAGAAGAATTAAGACTAACTGTGCTCTGCAATTGATACAAACACTTCGCTACTCTATAACTCCTCTCCAAAACAATCTTAACTCGTAATCTCAAACTCAAAAATAAACAACTGTGAAGTTATAGTATGTTGGAGCTTCTGAATTATCTCTTTAAATCTTTGGGTGTCAAAGTTAAACTTTGTAATGTAACTTTCGTAACAAAGTTTGGACATTTCTTAAAAAAAAAAATTGATACACATTCATCGTATCATACAGGCTTAACATTCGAGAAGAAAGCTAAATTATAAAAATTCCATATCGTAGAATAGGAATGGTAGATTTACATAACATACATTATACAGTACAAAATAAAATGGCGACTGAAATTTATCTTGGCGAGAGTGACGCTACTTGGTGTTCCTATACTTTGATGTAATTTCTTCGTGTTCAATGAATTCACTAGATTTATTACTAAAATTAAAGAAAATGCACTAAACTTTTCACTAGCCACTAGAATATGATTTGTGTACACCAGACTGCTTTAAATACACCAGATTTAGTGGCAATTTCACCAAGTTGGCACCACTGCTGATAAACGAGGTATCTGGTCAAAGCATTGTTTAGCTTTTTGTATAAATGAGTATATAACATTTTGAGGTTATTGTTAATGACAGTTGAGATTGAAATTTTATGTTTATGTATAAGTTGGTAGACGTGGTTGGTGGTTTTCTTTCTGTTATAATAGCGGGATATTTAAAAGTTATTTTGAGAATT